>PISX010007931.1:0-84839 GCA_004024625.1 Mellivora capensis | reverse complement strand
CTGTGAGCTCGCGCAGCAAAGCCAGGAGTGCCCGAGGTAAGCCAGCATATCAACACTGTGATAATTGTTATAAAAGCAAGACTTTAAAATGTAATGGAATCCTCACAATGTTTTTTAATGAGCTGGGAAGTCACATGAAAGTATTTTGGCAATATGGTTTTTTAAAAGCCATCAAACTTGAAATATGCATCTTTTTTTTTTAATAGACAACTGTTTCAAACTTGTTGACCTTATGTGTGACAACTGCTTGTCAGTAATAGGTCACCTAAAAAATATTTTAGAAAAACTTTATGGAAAACAGGAGGAAGTGATTGCATTTTGAAAGTAACTTGCGGAATAAGGGGTGTTAAGGTGCTTTTTTGAACAAAGTTGGAGGTGGGAGTTGATTTTTGAAAACAGATGTTTGGAAACGTTACTGTTGTGTGTTTCTGTAGCTGATCGTGATGAGCATCTATAAAAACCCTATCTTTGTAAATCAAACAAAAACTAGGAAGTAAATTTTTTATACTTGTTTCTGAAATTTCAAAATGAGTATCTGTGTGGTTTCGAACCCATTTGTGAAAAATGGAACACCTTAGAAGTTGCTAAATAAAGATTGACCTCAGGGACAAAGGAGCTTTAATTAGTGACGTTTCAACAAAAAAATCTTTGTATAACTGAATGAGAATCATGATTTAGTACAACTAACAAGGTCCGTCTTCCATTTGGAGCTACTCATCTGTGCCAGAAATCTTTTCTTAGCTATGACAATCTTTGAAAGCAAGTTTAGTAATAAAATTCCAGACCTATGAATAATTCCAGACAGATGAATAGCATCATAAAGATTTAAATCAAGATTTTAAAAAGTAGTGAGACCCTATTCCATCAAAATGCCCCCCCCAATATGAGTATGTGCCCAAGAGCAAAATGGGTATTTCATTTTTATCTTTAAAATTTCCATTTTTGTGAATGTTTTAAGATCAGTAAAGGAGTAAAGTTATATATTTAACTTTGAAATAAGTGTCTTGGTATTGGGGTCCACGTGCTATCATTTGAAGGGACCTAGAATGGCACTATAGCAACCTGTAAAAACTTTGAAGGCGATCTCTGTCTTCCTCGTGGAGGTTTCCTCATGCCCTGCCCAGGACGCATGAGAATGAGACTCTGTTCCACAGGCTGGCTGGGTGGCTGACAGATTTCAATGAATGAAGACCCCTATTGGTAATGGTGTTTCTGCCTAGAAATAACCTAAGCATCAACTCCGGAGGGGGGAAAGCCTGGGATAAATAAGCATTTGGCAGAGCAAGGAAAGCCATCAAATGAAATATGAAAACAAGAGGAGCTTCATGTGAATAATAGCTAAATTTCTTGAGCATTCACTCTCCCCGGTGCTGCTCTGGGCTTGGCCCCCGGCCCCTCCCCGAACTCTCACAGCAGCCCGAGGAGAGGGAGCCCGCCCCGGGCTGGCGTCACAGGTGCCCCCGTGGCCTTCTAGAAGGAGGACTGCTCTGGGGACAATTCAGGAAACTGCTTATGTTCTTGTGACTCCCCAGGGGATTTCAGACCCAAAGAGATCCTGAGCCTGTCCCCTGCTGTGTAAAATGAGTTACACAAATAGAACGGGAAAAAAGGTCAAAATTGAGCCTCCACCTATAATGATGTTATCATCGATCTGCTGGTCACAGGAGACAGGCTCTGGGCTATTTTTCTACCAAGTGGAAAAAACCCAAGCCACCTTGTAGGCCTCCCTTTGTGCAGGATCTCTTCTGGTCTGCGACAGGGCCCCAGGCACCTTCCTCTCTGGGTGGTTGACACCCCTTTGCCGCCTCCTTTCCCCTCCCCCCCCCAACAGGTGACACGGGTGTGGTGATGGTTTGTCACTCTGGCTTTGGAAGCACAAAGCACTACATGGGCTGGGGTGGGGACAGGTTTGTGAACCTGTGACCCGTGAGTCACAGAGGACCCCGTTACCAGAAGGGCCCCATGCAGCTCTTCATGCTCTATCACAATCTTAAAATTCTTAATTTTTCAACAAGGGGCTTCATATTTTAATTTTGTTCTGGACACCATGAAAAACATAGCCAGCGATGTGTCTAGATCAGAATGGGGTGGTTCTGGGGAGGGCTGGCTTGGGGACTTGTTCCAGCTGCTGCTGCCGTGGACCCCTGGCCCATTTTTACCTTTGCAATAGAGGTTTGAAATAAACTTAATCTAAAACCAGACTTTGCCAGGGGACTTTGTAATAGGATGGAGTGGGCAGAGAAGACCCCTGCCCCTCAGGGGATTTGGGAACCAGTCGTGAGAGCCTGCTCCCCTTTTATCTGGATCCTGGGATCTTCCCCAAGTTCAGGGCCAACCCAAGATGATAGCACTTAAGAGGAGACTGTACTGCTGGCCTCTTTCATAGGCCTTTGGAATATCTGTAAAGACCGACAAGTTAAAATTGAATTTAATAATGTTCAGAAAGGAGCCATCCGAGGCCTGCCCCTGTGGCGCCTTGCTCCCCTCAGAGTTGGGGGGACCCAGGGCTCTAGCCTCTGTTCTTTTACCAAGGGAGGGGCCTCCCCTTAGGGGCCAGCTCGAGCCCAAGCCTTTGCCTGGAGGCCAGGCCTTTTCTTCTAGGCTCAGGTGGAGAACGTACAGAGAACCAGAGTGGGCTGTGTGCTGCCCAGGACGGGGAGAGTAGGACTCACAGGCAGGCCTCCCTTGGGGTAATCCCTGGATAGGAGAGCCGTGACAGCTCCCATGTCTCAAGCCCTCCTCCATCAGACCCTTTTCCCATAACATTTTCTCATTTCCTCCACAAACGGCCTTTTATTTATTTATTTTTTAAGATTTTATTTATTTATTTGACAAACAGAGATCACAAGTAGGCAGAGAGGCAGGCAGAGAGAGAGGAGGAAGCAGGCTCCCTGATGAGCAGAGAGCCCGATGCGGGGCTCGATCCCAGGGCCCTGAGATCATGACCTGAGCCGAAGGTGGAGGCTTTAACCCACTGAGCCACCCAGGCACCCCCACAAATGGCCTTTTAAAGTAGACACTCTCACTGTTCGATTACAGCTGAGAATGAGAGTCGTTCCTAACGATCCAGGATTAGGTCCCCTCTTGCTCTTGTCTGATCTCCAGCTCTCCTACTCGCCGCTTCGTGTGGACTCCTCAGTCCCCAAGCCTGGCTGTGCTCGAGGATGTCACTGGGCGTGGGGAATGAAATTCAAATGCTGGAAGCACCTTCCCTGAGGAATCTATTTAGGGGAAGCCTCCGTTCTCTCCTTTCCTATCCTCCTCGTCCCTTTCTCCCCTCACCTGCCTCCGCCTCCCCAACCAGCACCCTGTGAGAGCACTCTGACAGCAGCACGCTTGTTGCTGGATAGTGCAGCTGGGACCTCATGGGGGTGGACTTGGGGCCTCTCTGGGAGGGCATACATGACCTTGGCATGTCCCAGTGTGAGCTGCCAGAGTCGTGGGACAAGTTCCTAGCACAAGTCTCCTGGATGTCACACAGAATTCCAGGATGTGTGCCCTTGAGTGGCCGGCTGCCCTTTGCTGCAGGCAGGTGAGCTCTTGGTGTTAGATGCTGTCCCAAAGCCACCCGCCCCTTCGAGGCTGGCTCCGTGGCCAGCTGGATCTGGGGCGTGCCCTGAGGCGGGTCTTTTTTCTTAAGTCACCTTTGACTTCTGCTTCCTTTGCTGCGGCCACTTCGTGATGAATACCCATCTAGGTTCTGTACATGACCTTTGGGAACAGCCTTTGCACCTTGGCTCAGAAAGTGGGAATTTTTTCTGGGCATATCGTTGGGCTTGAGAGCCTAAAACTGCTCCCTCCAACCGGTCACTGAATACATTAGGCAACTAAATTTAGTTCGGTTCTTGTATAAAACCTCTTCTTCAAATTTTTTTTAACTTAAAAATATGAAATATATATGTAGAAAAAGTTTGAAGTGCATGTAAATTCAATTTAAAGAATAGTTCTCAAGCAAGTTCATGTTAAGAAATCACAATTCTGCGGGCGCCTGGGTGGCTCAGACGGTTAAGTATCTGCCTTCAGCTCAGGTCATGATCCCAGGATACTGGCCTAAAGCCCTGAGTCGGGCTCTCTGATCATTGGGGAGCCTGCTTCTCCCTCTCCTTCTGCCTGTCATTCCTCTTGATTGTGCTCTCTCTCAGATAAATAAAATCTTAAAATCACAATTCTAGTGTCCTTGAAGCCCTCCGTATATCTGTCCTCCTCACTCTCTCCTCCTTTCAAATTTGACAACTTTACTGTTTTTTTTTTAAGAGAATCTTTTTTTTTTAAGATTTTATTTATTTATTTGACAGACAGAGATCACAAGCAGGCAGAGAGGCAGGCAGAGAGAGGAGGAAGCAGGCTCCTCACTGAGCAGAGAGCCCAATGCGGGGCTCGATCCCAGGACCCTGGGATCATGACCTGAGCTGAAGGCAGAGGCTTTATTTAACCCACTGAGCCACGCAGGTGCCCCAACTTTACTGGTTTTTATGATATTGTTACATTGATTTCCTTGACTACATTCACTCCCTGTCTCCATATTTAAATAGAATCATGTTACATGGATTCTTTGTAAAACTTTCATATGTAAGATTCACCCAGGTTGATGAATGTAGCTGTCGTGATTCATTTCTCACTGATGCATAAATGCTCCAGTGTATTAACATACCAGAAGTTATTTTCCCAATCCACTATCAACGGACAACGATCCCCGTGTTTCCAGTTTTGTTGTTTATGAAACACTGCCGTGAACATTCTTGCACACGTCTCTCTGGAGAGATGCACTTGCAAATGTTTTCTTTGGCAACTGTCACCTAGAGATGGAATTACTGGCTTGTCCATTGCCACTTGTTCCTAGGTTTTTATAAGCTATCTATCCTTAGGTTTTATATGTTTTCTCATAATTAAAAAAATTGTTTTATCTTATTTTAAGTCATTTTTTAAAAATTTTTAAACAGTTAATGCAGTTTTCATGCAAATATAGGATGAACACACATCAAAACACAATCATTGAGGGAACCATTGGGATGGTTAAGTCTGGTTCAAGGGAGAATTTGAGAACTGGAGATTTACATTGCTGGTTACAGAAATGCTAAAATGATGTTGCTAATGTACAAAACTGGTTAAGGTCTGATAGGGAGATAAAACTGTAACCATGAGGTGATCTTTTTTTTAATCCGTCAGAAATCAGCTGGTCACGGAACTTCAGAGTGTGTGGGCCTAATCAAATAGTAAAGAGCAAAGTCAAACAGATAACTAAATATTTCTTAGATGAGTTTGTTAATTAACATCGACAGGTCATTCTTCTGTCTTCTTTCCAAGTCTGGGATAGTTTTCTTAACAATACCGTACTTCCAAGTTTTTGGATCAAGGGAGAATTAAAGTGCTTTGTAAACTGTAACGTGCCAAATATATTTTCATTATTTTGATGGTTTTACAGAGCCCCTTAAATAATCTGTTAGAATGAATGCTGCTATGGAAAGGTAGTTAATTATTTAATACCTATTTTCTAAACTACTGTGTTGTTTTTTTTAAAGGATCATTATTTTTTAAAAATATTTTATTTATTTATTTAACAGATAGAGAGCACAAGTAGGCAGAGTTGCAGGGAGAGGGAGAAGCAGGCTCCCCGCTGAGCAGAGAGCCCGATGTGGGGCTCGATCCCAGGACCCTGAGATCATGACCTGAGCTGGAGGCAGAGGCTTAAGCCACTGAGCCACCCAGGTGCCCCTTTTTAAAGATTATTTACTTGAGAGAGAGCATGAACAAGCACGAGCAGGGAGGAGGGGTAGAGGGAGAAGCAGACTCCCCACTGAGCAGGGAGCCTGGTGTGGGGCTCCATCCCAGGACCCCGAGATCATGACGTGTACCCAAGACAGACACTTATCCCATTGAGCTACCAGGTGCCCCTTAAACTATTGTTTTTAATCTCATTTCATTCTTACAAAAAAGCTGTGAAAAAACACATCATGTGCTTTAGTTATCTCTGTAAGACTGGACAATAGTCGTGCCTACCTCATTGGGCTAGCGTAAGAATTATTGAGTAATACAGACTGACTGCTGAAAACAGTGCTGGTATGCAGTTGAAAGACAAGAAATGTTGGTTCACTGAGTGTTTGATATGTTCTTTGAGTGCTTCTACTGAAGTTTATTTTTCTTTCTTACCAATATATCCCATTCCTAGAAATTCTATTGGTTCTTAGTTTCTCCCCCCACCTTTTTAAAATAATACCTTATTCTGGTCTCATGTTTTAAATTCCTTTGCCTTTAATCTTCTAAACATGCTTATGGTTTTTCAACACTACTGTTATGTAAATTGTGTCTACAGCATCTCACAGCCCTTGTTTGTTCATTTTTTTCTAATTAAAAGATTTTCTTGTTGCTATAACCTCACATCCTCTAGCAAATTTTTCCCTACATCCCTTACATCCCTACAGCTAATTTTTAAAACCTTAGATTATTAACTGGAAACGGCTGACTTCTTCAGACCAGCTGGAAACAGAGAAACTCATGGTGTCCTTATGTAGCCTTGAGAAGATAATATCTCCCCTGTCTATAGGTGTTTTACTTTATAACACATTTATTTGCAACTTGGTCTACTTCACTTCTAGAATCGCCTGTTTTATATTTCCAAGCTATTCCCCCACGCTGGACCCCAGTATTCACGTGAATGGATGTCCACTATGTAATGTGAATATAATTCTGGGCCAGTTAGTGCTTCCCCGAGTCTGGGTTTTCTTCTCTGTGAAAAGAGGATAATAGGGACGTGCGGTTTAATTACTGTGGGCCATGGTGTCTTAGTATAAGCACCTTGTCAGCTTTTACTGGTATTATTTTTCTTTGTATTACTCTTTTGTACAATAGTCCAACCATTGCAACCATTGGGTCACTACGAACACCTTACCCTCTCCATGGGGTTCCCTAATTCAGCTGTGTCTGGCTCTGCCATCTTGTTTTTCTGGCTTGCTCGTTGTCCCCTGTGCCCACCATGCTCCTTTGCCTCTCCACGTAGATGGAGTTTGCCTAGTCTCAACAAACCCGTTCTTGGTGGCCTCTGACCAAGTCCTCTTGCCATCCTTCAGAGCTCAAGCTTCCGTGTCCTTTATGAAGAAGGCTTTTGACCAAGTTTAATCCACACTGTCTCTTTTGAATTCAAAACCCTCTGTGGAGATCACCATGGAGCATAGCGTTCTCAGGATTTGGCGGCTTCATTTATGGCGCAGCTCTGGGTGTCCCCCTGATTAGACTGACCATTTTCCCATGGGGAAGAACACAGCACAGATCCAATGTAGATATATTACCACTGGCTACAAGTAATGACTCTCATATATTTTAAAAGTTTTGGCCTTTTAGTATGTATTTAGGGGGAATTCAGGGTCTGGTTTATGCTTGTGTCTCTTGGTTTCTGCCAAGGATTTCCTTGGTCACCAGACTGGGACCCCCCCTTTTTTTTCTTTAATTTTTCAGACTGGGGGCTCCTAGATTACTCAGGTAGCATACATAAATTCCAATCCAAGTGAGGACAGACTTGTGGATATGAACTCCAGGATTCTTTGAGGTGGGAGCTATTGGAGAAAAGAAAACTTGAGGAATAAGAAAAAGGCACTAGACTCTTGGAATTAGTGGGTTATCTTTGTTGTTAACTGTGGCTTACCAGGAGCCCAAGCTGGGATACGGTGGGTCTTTAGGACACGTGTGATTGTCACTATGTATTTTGAGCCATGGGAAGAAATGGGGGGCAGGTATGCTGTTCCTGGAGTACAGAAACAGAACTTGAAGCCCAAAGGAACACTGGGTCTGGATCTGGTTCTCTGGGGACTCTGTTCTGCTTGCCAAAGAGCTAAGATGATGGAAGGCGGGCAGGTGATCTTCACTGGTACAGTCCCACCCAATTCCCAAACCCATCTCTGGACCTTTGCACTTCCCTGATCAACCTAGATCCTATCTCCACTCTTCACAGAGGAGAAACCAGTCCCCTTTTTTGTGTACAGTATTTTAGAGTTACTGAGCATTTTTCTAGATGTTTGTTTTCCAGCAGTGCTGTGAGGCATGCAAAATGAGTACTGTGATTCTAGTTTTATAGATGAGATATCCGAGAAACTGGGGCTCCGGCTGGTGATGGGGTTTGCTTTGAAGGCCACAGATTCAAGGGGTATGTTTGGGTTTTCTAACTCCCGTTCTTTGTCATCCCAAGCTTTGGGATCAGAGAGGTAATTTGAATGCTGATGATAATGGGGAATCTCTTTTGGTTTTTATTGAGGCAAAATCCATAGGACCTACAATTCACCATTTTATTTTATTTATTTTATTTTTTTTTAATTTTTAAAAAGATTTTATTTATTTATTTTACAGACAGAGATCCGAAGTAGGCAGAAAGGCAGGCAGAGAGAGAGGAAGAAGCAGGCTCCCCACTGAGCAGAGAGCCCGATGCGGGGCTCGATCCCAGGACCCTGAGATCATGACCTGAGCTGAAGGCAGAGGCTTTAACCCACTGAGCCACCCAGGCGCCCCCAATTTGCCATTTTAGAGGGAACAATTTGGTGGCATTTAGTGCTTTCACAATGTTGTACAACTAAGGCATCTGTTGTTCCTCACTCCTTTCCTGGGATTTTGTGCAAAATGAGAGAGAATCTACGTAAGATATCCAGCTCTGGGCCTTGTGTCTTCGTTCAGTGAATGTAGCCTGTATTCCTGCACTCTCCCTAGTGCGTTCCAGATTCTGGTAGTGTAGAAAGAGGAATTCTTTCCTGAAGTTAGCGCTTTGAGAAAATCAGGTTGTGGATAAATGAAGTATTCATGTCCCAATCTTTTTTTTTTTTTTAGACATTTCAAAATTTCTCTCTTCCAGCAATCTTTGCTCAAGGAACTCGTCCTATTCTCAGAGCGATTGGGACACATTTACCTACCAATGCACCAGAACAGAATTGCTCTGTGTCCTAGAGTTTCTTGTTTCTTTGGAGGAGTCTGTCTTCTCAGCCAGGCTGTGACACGCACAGCCTTGGAGGTCCCACGAACCTCCACATTGTCCTGGGTATAAAACAGCTGCAGGAAAGCTAGGTGCTGGATAGTGCCGCATGGTGGTCAGCCAGCTCCCATATCCCAGCCACCACCTTGTGGCCACCATTTTCCCGAACTCTTAAATAGTGGGTTCGGTGAATGTGGATCTGCTCCTCGGGTGCCGGGCTAGAGCCTGACCAAGGCCGCTCTGGGCTCTTGGTGGCCATCAGTAGGGCAGCTCTGGCTAAGACGACACAAAAGCCTCCAGCTCCCACACCTGTGTCACACCACCAATGAAAATCGAACACTTCAAGCAGGCTAACCCAAGAATAGAACGGCTTTGGCTTTTATTTATATTTGGCAATTCCAGGAGTGTAGGCCCCAGGCCCCAAGGAATTGTGACTGTCCCTTTGGCTTCCAGTGTCACCGGATGTTGGAGCAAATGCTCTCTGTGGTGGCCAAGGTGGCTGAGGTAGAGGGCTGGTGAGGAGTGTGGCTGGGAATTTAAGATGAGCACCTGCACGTGGCGGGAGGCCTAGAAGCTCATCGTGTTCATACTTATTGGAGGATTTTCCTGCTGGCGACCTCTTACAGCTCTCCAGACCATCATGGTGCCAACCCCAAGGGCGAGGCCCCCTCCTGCCGCCACTGGCACGGCCCAGGACAATGCGTTGGGGCCTGCTTCAGACCGGTCTTGGAGGAGCTGACTGTTCCTCAGGGTGTGGAGGTAAGGGCTCTCCTGTGGGGAGGAGGAGAGGGTCAGGGGTTGAAGGCCTCACAAAACCATCCACTGGCTCACCTTAGGCTAGCGTGGTCCCTATGCCGGTGATGGTGCCCTAACACTGCACGTTTTCACAGTCCACCCCTGTTTGTCAGGCTTCTTCCTCTACCCTGTGCCCAAACCTTCTGAACGAGGATGGGTCTCCAGAGTGGCCAGTAGCCCGCTATCCCCTCCTTTCAGTTTCTCACCAGTGTCCCCTCTCCTGTCAACCTGATTTTGAAAGACTGGGAATGGACAGGCAACCAAAGGAAGAGAGACCTCTGGGCTGCAGAGCCCCTGCTCCTGTCTTCTCTAGGCCACCACTGGACAGCTGTCCCCATCCCCCAACCTCAGGAGTGCCCAGGAGCAGGGATGACAGTGGGTGTGGAAGGACAGCTGGTCTTGTGTCGGGTTAGAGAACCGAGCATGAGGAGGGCCCGGAGAGCACATGTTGGGGCCTGCCTCCCTGGATTCTCCTTCCTCTGTGAACATGAGCGTGGAGCCCTGTGTGGGAGCTGAGAGATGTGCCGAAGTATTAAGATGTGACTGCTCTCACTGTCCCCAGTAGGCCATGTTCAGAAACAATCGCATCACAAAGGAGCCTGGGTTGTGTCCTTTGAGAGATGCAAACAGAAAAGAGACCAACACAGATGTGTTTGGAGGCGGCAGCAGTAGGGTGAGAGAAGGCAACAGTAGCCCCAGGGTAGAGGGGCGTCCCTGAGCCTTGAACCATGTGGCGATCTCTGGAGGCAGAGATGGGGATGACCCTCCAGAAGGCACAGACCTGGCAATGGCAGGCCGTGTCTGGGGAGCCGACTCTGTCTCCAGGAGCACAGCATGTCTAAGGCCCTAGAGGAAGCTGAGCCTCCCCTCTGGACGCTCCAGGATGCAGCTGGGACCAGGGAAGGGTTTCCAGTGGCCCAGAGTGACTTTCCGTGTAAGCTGCATGGTGCCTGGCAGCAGTGACTGCCTGGACAGGGAAGGGAGGGAAGAGCCGGGGGGCATGTTAGCCGCGTGTCCAGGTGAGGGCAGTCGGGGAAGAGAGAATGTGCAGAGAAGGGAGGAAGAGGAACACAGGTCCCCAGAACAGGCATGGAGTCTAATTTCTCTCTGTACAGCCCAACCTGACCACTGTCCCCCACATTCGCCTCCCCTAAGCTCCCCTCCACGGGAACTGATCCTCCCTCCCTCCCACACCCTGGAGAGCCGCCAAGTCTCAGGAACCAGGAGGAGTGGTGAGATTGGAGAATGGTGGCAGGGAATGAAGGTGAGTGACAATACAGCTCCCAGGGACCTCCCTGGTTTCTCCCGGTTTGAGGGACCACCCCAGCCCCCCAAGCACCTGTTTTCCACCGGACAAGACAGGCAGGGTGTTAGGACATTGACTCACAGGAGAGGGGCACTTGAGTTTGGTTCGGCTGTGGGTGAAGTTGTTGGAGGTTGTCTTCTGGCCCACTGGCTCCAGCTGAAGAGAGAAAGGAAACCGTGATTTCCTCCGTGGGGGGGCCCAGACCTCCCCGTGGGAGGAGGATCTCCAACAGACTCCCTCCCTCTGCCAGCGTGGGTTAACACCAGCAATAAATTCAACCTCCTCGGCAGATCCCTGATGCCCTGGGCCAGAGCTGGACCCGACTTCTGACTCAGGAGGTGCAGGTCAGAGTCCATCAGGCAGGGCAGGACCCTGCATCTGCCCCCAGGCTTGACCAAGGAGAACTGATGGGTGGGTCCCAGCACAGGGAGTGTGTGCCAGGGCCTGGCCCAGAACCTCCACTTCCTGCTTCCCTTCTGATGGCTGGGATCACACACGTCCCGCATTTACAATTTTATAAAATGGTGATAATCTTATTTACCAACGTCAAGTGTATGGGGCTGGTTGGTTTCAGAGAAATTTTAAAAACCTCTAGGTTATTGTTCTTGGTTTGCCAACCTCAAGAAATTGAAGTTTCTCACTTGAGCTACTTTGTATGTTTTTCACACAAATGTAGAGATTTACTTGGAACATCCCACCAAGTGTTGTTCAGAGAGGTTCCACTTGATTCTTTTAGTCCTGAGACCCTCTGAGAATGAGCTAGAAGCTGGTGTACCCGCCTTCCCAGCATCTTTAGCCAACAGCCTGCTCCCTGACATGCCGCCAGCATGGAGAAGGGTGGGCCCCTGGCGCTCTCGCTTATTCGTAGATCCTGACTGTGTAGCCTCTGCCCTTAGCATCTGCTTCCCTGCCCGGTCCTGAGATCCTCGGCTCCTGACCCCCAGCTACTGCCTACAAGGGAGGTGAAAGGATGCTGTGCCTGCTAATGATCCCACCTTGCCCGTGATCTTGCTTTCTGTTGTCCTACAGCTGCTCTGTCCCAAGAGAGACCCCCATGGTGCCTGGCAGAGCAGGCCCCTGGGGTCCCGGCTCTGTGGCTGCTGAGAGCTGTGTGTCGTGAGGCAGGCTCCCGAGCTGCCCGGACCACCCACATTTGGCTCTTGTGAGGATCAGATGAGAAGATGACATGATGACAAGCAGGAGGTGGTTTACTTATGTGTCATTTCTACGTACTTAGAGCTGAGGAAGCACAAGCTTCTTGGAATGGAATGCCATCGAGCGAACGTATAGATGCTCAAGATCAGGGTGGCTGATTCCCTGACATTCCAGGAACCCGGGAACTAACTGGCACAGAGGAAGGTAAGGATCCTGTGGGTTTGAGGACAGCATCAATCTCTCCCTTTCTCCTGGCTCCTTGTCATTTACGCACAGTCTGCCTCCCAGCATCCTCCCCGAGCCCATGACCCCCCCAGCTACCTTCACCACCCCTCCCTGTGCCTCTAGGAAGACTCATTTGTGGGCACTGGCTATACTTCTTGACCTCCCGTTCCAAGGCCCACTCCCGTCAGACTTCAGTCTCCACCACTTGACTGATGTTCTGGTCAAGGTCACCATGACCTCCATCTCACCAGACCCAATGCTCACTTTGTCGACTTCATCTTGCTGGACTTTTCATTAACATTTGTCAGAGGTGATGCCTCCCTCTTGAAATACTTGTCTGTCTGGACTCCTGGAACAGGGCACTTGTCTCTCCCACTCCCCCCTTCTCATCTATCACTGGGGTCAGAAGTTGGAATGAAGGCCCTGGGGCTTGGTGGCTTGTCCCCGCTGTTTCCCACCCACTCTTCTCTAGGAACACCTAATCCACCCCATGGCCTCGAATACCCCTCCCATGAGTGACCTCCACATTTTTTCCTAAATCTCCTTTCCTGACCCTGTCCCTGAGCTCCAGACTCCTAGATTCAACAGCTTTACTTTTGATGCCTCCAGGTGGATTTCCAGAAGGTGCTTTACACTTACCGTGGCCAGACGAGAACGTTTTTTTTTTTTTTTTCTCCTCAAGCTTATTTCTCTCCAGCACCTCAATCATCTACCCAATTTCCTTGACCCCAAATGGAAGAGTCCTCTTTTGTTCCTTTAGTCTGAATTTAAGTTCCAGTTAACATACAGTGGAATGTTAGTTTCAGGTGTACAATATAGTGATTGGACACTTCCATACAACACCAGGAGCTCGTCGCAATAAGTGCTCTTTAATCCCATCACCTGTTTCACCCAGCGCCTCCCCTCCACACCCACTCACCTCCCTCTGGTCTTTGTTCCTTTTCTAACCTCCTCCACCTGCTAGTCCAAAACAGATCTCAAATCTGACCCCTTCTCTCCTCCACTGTCATCACCCTGGGCCCATCCACCTTCATTTCTCACCTGGGCTCTGGGTCTAATTCCCCTCTTCCTTCCCTCTAGGGCAGGGCTATCCTTCAGCCGGAGGGCAAAGCAGATCCTCTGGCTCTCCTGTTGGAAGCCATCCAAGGAGCTGGCCCTGCTCTCACTCACCTTTCTGACCTTGTCCACCTCTCTCAGGTTACACTGGCCCTTCTGCCGCTCAGACACTTCACGCTCATTCCTGACTCTGGGCCCGCATAGGTCCTATTTCCTCTGCCTGGAACACCCTGGCCCTAGACCTCTGCCTGCCTGGCAGGCTCTTGACATTCAGCTCTCTGCTCACAGGTCACTCATCGGAGACACCTCCCTCTCCCCCAACATTGCTCTGTCACATTACCTGGCTTTTCCTTCTCTTTCTTTCGTTCTAGCCCTGACTGTGGTCAGAAAGTCTTAGCGATTTGTTGGGTTTTGTCTGTCCTTTCCCCATGAGTGCAAGGATGTCCTTTTCCCCCGTGCCTGGGGCAGTCCCCATGGCGGAGTGATGGTCAATAAATAGTTGTTGAGGGAATGCGTGGATGAACCAGAGTCCCAGAATCCTGAGTGGAGCAGCTCAGGCAAGAAGGCCTGGGGCTGGCCATAGGAAATGAAGTTGTTTTCCCCAGAACCCCCCTCTCCTAAGCCGGATCCTGCAGATACCAACGATGTGGCGAGTAACAGGGCTGGGACAGCTTCTAGTCTTTTCTGGGGATTCAGGGAAGGCTTCCTGTAGGAGGTGGCACCTGAGTTTGGTGTTGTGGTGGCCACGAGTTACTCAAGAGAAGAAGGCTGGAAGGGCAGTCCCCAATAAGGGGATGAGCAAGAGCTGACACACAGAGACGCGAGATACCGTGGGTGGCGCAGGAAACCGCAGTCCTTACCAGACTGCCCAACTGCCCATCAGCGGGGGGCAGGAGTGACTGCTGCAGAGGTTAACTGGGGCCAAGCCTCTGAAGGCCTCGTGTGCTGTGCTAAAGGGCCAGGCCTTTCCCTTCAGGGAGGGGCAGGCCTTGGAAGCTGGGTCAGATTTTCATTTACACAGATTCCTGTGGCTGCCCTGTGGCAGAGTTATAAGTCCGTGGTTTGCAAGCCCTGGAAAATATCACCCAGGAGCCTCCGAAACCTGCTGACCCCAGGTGTTACCCCCAGACTAATCCAGAATGTCTGGGGATGAGGTCCAGGCACTAGTGTTTTGTTTGAGTTATTGTTTTCAAGTATACGTATAGAAACAAGTAAAAATCACAGGTGAACAGCTGATCAATGGCATAAATGAGTGAACCCTGTAACCAGCATGCAGATTGAGGTATAGAACATGACCAGCACTCAGGAGCTCCCCTCTACTCTCTTCCAGGACTATACTTACCCCTCCCAGCCCCGCCCAAAGACTCTGTATTAATTTGCTTGTTTTTGAAAGGTACAGACATGGCTGCCTGTGGCCGAGGTTTGCGTCTTCGTGCTGTGAGGCATCTGTGGTATGAACATGCTACATTTTGATCATCCATTCTACTGGTGCACATCTGGGGAGCTTCCTGGCTGGGGAATAGTGTTGCTGGGAAAATGCTCGCATGCATCTTTTGGTGAGCCCACGGTATGTTTCTGTTGGGGATACACATAGGGACAGGATCGCTGGGTCACAGGGAACCCAGATGTTCAGCCTCTGTGGGTGAGCCAAACTGGCTGCCAGGATTCCTAGTCCCCAGTTATTCTAACCTCTGGCCAGAGCTGAGCATTGCTGTTCTACCAGTGGTGGTCAGCCCAGCGCCAGGGACACCAGGTGGGAGACTCGTGTGGTCACCCAGCACCCGGGGAGATGCAAACGTTGGAGGACAGCAAGATTTCTAGGGAAGGGGGAGCAGGCAGCGGTGGGGGAATAGTGTCATAAAAAAGAAGGAAAAACTGCAAGAAGATGAAAGAAGGAAAAAGGAATCGGAAAATGCTCCCTCGTGCTACTGGTGTTCTGGCTTTGGCTTTGCCAAGGTCTCCGGAGGAGGCGCGATCTGTTCAGTGGAGGGACAGGAGATGGAATGGGCTGAAAGCGTGTCTGTTGTCGCTGTGGGGTAGCCTGTGAGCGTCGGCCAAAGGCTGCAGACGCTATGTCATCGGACTCGTAGAGTGAGACGTGAATTCACTGGTTACATATGTGCTGACCCGGTTGGGGGCAGGGAGGCCAGCTGGTGTTGTGGCCAGGACACTAGGAAGGATTCGACATGGATTCTGGTCCCTGCTCGCCTGTGAGCTGGCCGTGTGCTCCCAGGTGAAGTACTTCCTCTCCCCGTATGCTAGTTACAAAGCCTTCTGGCCAGATGACCTGCCAGGTCTTCTTCAGTTCTAGAGGCCTATTATATATGTCGCCCTGGGGGTCACCAGAAGGAGGTGATCTGAGAAGTTGGCATGATGTAATGGGTTTGTATCTGAGATGGTTTTGGATGAAAACACAGCACTGTATAATTAGTTCCCCAAATTATACAGCACAGGACGAGACACTGTTAGATGATTTCAGTGTAGTTTTGCTTTGTTTTTGAAACTTAGGGGCATGACTAGGACAGCAGTGGCTGGGAGCCCTGGACAGACCCGTGCTGTCATCAGGATGGCTCCACGGCAGCACTCCCCTTCTGCTTTCCTACCTAATCCCCTCCCACTTGCCTTTATGTATAACAAGCCTCTCGCCTGGGCCAGTGAGGAGAACCACTGAGCGGCTTTGGAAGAGGAGACCAGAATTGTGGTGGTAATCCCTGCAGAAAGAGACCAACAGGCCTGATCGTGTTCAGGTCCTTGATCTGGCCGTCGTGCCCCAGAGAGCTCCCAGAGCACCTAGGCGTTATGCAGGCTGGGAGTGCCCCCAGATAGGAAGACCTCCCATCCCCGGATGGAAATGCTGGGAAGGAAAGGCAGAGCGACGTTCCTGGTGCTTCTCGGAATCTGTGGATTCCCGAGATCTCGGGGACAAATGGGACTGTGCACAGATACCCACTCTCTTTTGGGGGGGGGGATTTAAAAGGAATGAAGTTATGGGACTCCCTCTGTAAAGGAAAACCGGACTTCAAAATTGCTCTCAGGAATTACATTGTGCAAACTTGGGTGAACAAGATTCCTGTGGAGACTGGGTGGGAGGGAACTCAATGGTGTTTTGACTGTGGTTCCGAGTCCTGGGCTGACAGAGTGCGACAAAACCTTTAGGAGTGGGCAGAATGTGGTGCCAACAGCAGGGAAACAAAGGGAGAGGGAAGGCTGAGTCTGTGATTAACGGGGCCAAGGATGGAACCTTCCGGCATGCTGCTGGGGGAGAGGAAGGGGTGTGGCTATGGGGAAGGCATTGCTGGGCACGCTGGGTGAGGCGGCAGGTGAGGGAATATTCGCACAGGGGAATCCTGGCAGAGGCAGCCAGCCCGAAACTGCAGTAAAAGCAAGAGTGTGGATTTGTTTAGTCACCATGGGAGAGATAGGGGAATGCAGGTTGGGGTGGGGATTGGGTTACCCGCTGAGCCACGATCAAAAGAAGCCACTGGATTGGAAAGGCATTTCATTTTGCTCTGCGCAACAGGATATGGCTACTGGGGTTACTGGTCAAGCTCTGTGCCAGCAGACCAGGCTGTAGAGGAGTGGCTGGCCCTGAGAGCCAAGGCACAAGGCACAGGAGGCCCTGGGGCCCCTCGGCCATATGTGCATTTCCTGAGGTCCCCATCGTCCCCTCAGAAAGGACTGGAATAGGTGACAGCCTGGGGATATACGCGGGTGGCTCTTTTCTTTTTGATGCTGAAATAATCATTGGGAAATGTGTTGAGACTAGGGTAATGGGGGCTGGCATTCTCTGAATGCTAATGATTGGGTTGGGTGCTGAGCATATGGTACCTTAATTTTCTGAGATCTGTGTCATTGTCATTGTTTTTTATGGATATTGATACAGAGGACCAAAGAGAGAGCACTTGCTCAGGGTCGCACAGTAAGGGGTTGAAGCTGATTTCATCCTGTTTATCTGATTACAAAATTATGCCCCCCCCCCCGCCCCCCAGTACTGGGAAATTTCTCCAATAATTGAAACCATCAGGACAAAGAGGTTGTGCCACTATTTTGAGCTTTGGGGAGAAGGGAGCTATGTCCGCCAGTAGGTTTTTTATTTTGGGCAATGGTCAAAGCCCCTTGGGGGCCCCCTTTGGCACAGCCCATGGGGTGGTTAGGCACTCACCATGTTGTTCCAGAGTGCGATGGCCATCTCAGCGTGACCACGTTCTGAGAAGTGGAAACAGTCCTCGGAGAAGAAGGTGAGGTCAGTGCCCCCTCTCTGGGACCAGAGGCAAAGGGATTATGTTCCTGGGGAGAAAGGTACCGCCTCCCACCCCTGCAGGTGTCCTGGGCATTATTCCTTTCAATTCTGCTGCCACCTAGCTCAGAGACTGATGGAGAAACTCTCCAATTTTGGAACTTTAAAAAAGAGCTGCATTGGGGTGCCTGGGTGGCTCAGATGGTTAGCTGTCTGGCTTCGGCTCAGGTCATGATCTCCAGGTCCTGGGACTGAGCTCCTGCTGAGCCGGGAGCCTGCTTCTCCCTCTCCCTCTGCTTGCTACTCCCCCTGCTTGTGCTCTGTCTCTCTCTCAAATGAATAAATAAAATCTTAAAAAAAAGAGAGAGAGAGCTGAATTGTAACCTCCCACTGATCCCTTTTCCTTCTATATCCTTGCCCTAAGAGATGAAAAAAAAAAAAAAATTAGGAAGCTTTCCATTCTACCCCAAACTAGGGTAGACCCCAGGACTGGGGTCACTGATAATTTTCTCCTTTTCTTTCCAAGTATATCTAAGTTCCAATCATACATTAAAAAAAAAAAAAGGAAAAAAACAGAAAATGCAAAATCTTAGGAGCCCTCTTAGAGGCATCTGGCCAGAAAAAGCTCAGGTGTAGAAGGAGGTACATCACCGAAGAAGAGCCCCTCTACACGCGCCTCCCAGAAATGCCCGCTGCTTACGCTGTTCAGGGGCATGAGAGTGTTTCGGAAGAAAGGCTGCACGACCACGGCGAAGTCCTCCCGCTGCAGGTACTGGGACCCGTAAGACAACCTGGAGATGCCGCTCTGTGGAAGGGGAAGAGCTTCCTCAACCCTCCTGGCAGGGCTGGCCAGATGTGCTCTCGTCCCGCTGCCTCAGGTTGGCTGTGATGGGGACCCCCTCCCCAGCCAGAGGTGACTTCAGGGGATTCTCCAGTGCTCACGCCTCCTCTCACATCGCCTGTACCCAGACATGAGCACACCACGGTCTGAAGTCTCTGTGAGGCCGGGTTGGGGGCTCTGAACAGGCTATAAGGGCCAAAGGCCTCCTCTCGTCTCAAGGCATAAAGACTGAATGAGAACCTGGGGTTCTCAACACCAGCTCCCCGAAACGCCTGTGCACTTGGGGGATGAAGGTCCATGTCCAAGGGATAGATGTGCTTCTCTTCAAGGAGCTAACAATCCATCTTGAAACATGAGACTGGATGTAGAAAAACCACGAGAACTTTCTAGAGCTTTCAGGGTTCATGAAGGTAGCACGACTGAGGGTCAAGTTTCATCAGGGGACGCTTCTCAGAAGAGGCAAGAAGGCCTGCCCCTTGTGTGAGGGGAGCAGTTGCAGATGGGCTGGGAAGGATGCGTCAAGAGGGGACAGGGTGAGTTGGGGATGGAGGTGAGTAAGGCTGGGCTCAGCCTTATATTCTGAGACCGGTGGGTGGGGGTGGGGGGAGGAGCCCAGCAGGGCCTTAGACACTTCCCCTCCCTCCTCTGGGGGAGGGATGGCACCAAGCACAGGGGATCTACTCCAGTCCCGGGGCTGGGAGGCAGGGCTTCCTCCCTCCCCAGCGTGGTGTCCTTTCCCCCTGGAGAAATGTTTCAGGGGCTT
Organism: Mellivora capensis; assembly: GCA_004024625.1. NCBI lineage: Eukaryota > Metazoa > Chordata > Mammalia > Carnivora > Mustelidae > Mellivora > Mellivora capensis. The sequence goes on along the minus strand of PISX010007931.1, from coordinate 65,514 downwards.
CGATCTGCCTTCAGGGAGCAGCCTTGCTCTCAGCAACCCCCTGCTCTCCAGGAGAGGAGGGGGTCCCGGCTGGGACGGGGTGGGGGCGGGGCAGCTCCACCTGGAAGTTCCAGTTCACTTGCTTCAGCTCTTGCAGCTCCAGCGAATTGTCCTGGGAACGCCTGAGGCAGGTACAGTTGCTCCTGTGGAGAGGCGCCCGGGTGGCTGACTGCTGCCCCCCAACACACACAGGTGGCCCCCATCACAGTCTGGGTGACTCCTGGGCCCAGGTCACAGCCCTTGTGCCCCTGAATTATGGTCTAGCAGGTGCTTGTTTAAAGAGAAGGTGGCAGAGTTGGCCCCTGATATCTGGGTCCCCTTGCCCCCCTGGCTGCTCCGGCCCCAGCCCGGGCTTCTCCCAGGGAAGGGCTGGGGTTTCGGAAAGACCGCTGTGGGGACCTTTTCTTTTGTCTTCCCGTTCCTGAGACCTCCCAGCTCTACTCCAGTGGCTTAGGACTTGCCGCCAGGACTCCAGAGTGGGGAGTCTCTTGGGAAGCTGAAGAGGCTCGACCCATTGGAGACACACGGACAGGGGAAAATGGAAGGCCTGAAGATTCTGGAGGAGCCCTTCACAGCTCCCAGCTCTTCCACCCGGAGCCCAACAAGAATGGGAAGCAGCTGTCACCCTGCCAGCAAACCCATGTGACCCCAGCTAGGACTCTTCAGCCCCCTGCAGAATCTCTTCTCGCGGAGCAACGGTCACAGGAAGTCTGGGTGACCCTCTGGCCTCAGAGGATGGCAGCTTCCTGCCAGGGTCACGGCTAAGCTTTAATAAGTTCTGTCCCCCAACAGAAATTGGTCTCTTGTTCAACAGACCTTAGCTCTAAGCCTGGCTTTCAAGATGTTGTAAGAGCTTCTCTTTACTGAGGGCCTGCCCCCACCCCCACCCTCGGGCCCGAGAACATTACACGCATTTCTTCTAGACCTCACTACTTTGCAAGATGTTATAGATGAGGCCTACGAGGCCCAGAGGGGGTATGTTGTTTGTGCACAGTTCCACAGTTCCTAAAGGGCAGAGCCAGATACGGATGGGCTGCTGTCTGGGAAGCTCCTTGCCTGGGGCTGCCTCTCAAACTCCGAGCAGTCACGGAGTTTTAGAATCACAGACCATGCTGGGCATCTTAAGGATTCTTGGTCTGTGTTTCTTGCTTTACAGCCAAGCAAACTGGGGTCCAGAGAAATAAAGTGACTCGCATACAGTGGGCATTCAATACCATAGGGGTGTTTCCAAATGATTTTTCAAGCCCCTGGCTGATTGCTGATGTCTGTCCTTGAGACAGGATCGTCTGGCTTAGCCTACACTAGTCTCCTCGGAGAGCATCTGTGAGTCCTGCCCTCCCCAGCGGCCCTTGCCCTGGACTGTGTACTTACTGAGCAGCCAGGGGCGGGTCACATTTCCCACCTTGGCCCTGATGGAGGCCAGCCAAGTCCATGACCTCCACCACGTTGATGAAAGCCCTTGGAAGCTGTGGGGGGCAGAGAGATGGGCTGTGTTAATTCCCAGCCTGGTGTGGGGGGATGCTGGTTACTTCTAGAAGAACCTAGGGGCTCATCTACAATCTAACTCCTCCTCCCCCGTGTTGCTAATAAACTGCGGCACAAAGAGGGGGATGTGGCTTGTATTCTCTCGATCTTCTTTAACAGCCCCCTTTATAGCTTGGGAAGCAGAGACAGAAGTCCCTTGTCCCAAGTCGCTTTTGCTAATAAGCCACCCTGCCTGGCTCCCGACTAGGCCATTTGGCTCCCGAGGCTAACCCTTGGCCATCAGACAATACAGTCTGCTCCAGTTAGCATTTCCCCTGCGAGGAAATTCTGGAACCCCGCCTCCCCTGCAGGTGTCTGCCCCCGGGGGACTCGGCCCAGCATGCATCTCACTGAACACTGCTTGCCTAGATGCACCCAGGGAGGGAGGAGAGCGGTGGCTGGCAGGGAATGGGGCCCAGAAACCTGGGGCTGTTCTACCCCACCTCCTCATAGAAGATGTCCAGGGCCTGTTGGATATGCTGAATGTACTCCCCAGCTGAGTGGGCCTCCTGTGGAGAGAGAAGGGGGGCTCTTGTCAGCTCCTGGGTTCTACTCTGAGAGGAGGGCGGTGGCCTGGTGCCCAGCACCGGAGGGCCTGGGGTTGGTGGTAAGAGGGGCTAGAACGGTACGGGATAGGCTGAGGAGTCCAGCCCGTGGTGCTGGGAGACAAAGTCTTCCTTTGACCCCTACTAGACAGCAGGAGCAATCTTCACCCCGATCCACAGTATCTTAAATGCAAGGGCAGACTGTGACCAAGTTGGTCCCTGCCCCTTCATTCGTCCCATCTGTCACCAGCCTCCGGCTTCTGAACCATGTCTGTGCCCTGATGACCACACTCTTTCCTTTGGGCTGTGGCCCATGCTGGCCCCATTGCCTCCCCCTAACTTTATCTGATTGACTCGGTTCAAGAGTCTCCTCCTCTGACCCGTTTCTCACCTGGAAGTGGATTTATCCCCTTCCTCACACATGGCCTGAGTTCGCCCTGGTGGGGGCCTCAGGTCTCTTCCGCAAAAAGAGGCTTTCAGGAGTATAAATCTGACTTTGCAAGAGGGCAGGTCCTCTGGGGAGAGGAGAGGCATTTTCCTGGACCAAGGGTCCACAGGCAGCTTTGGGGAGGGGGGGATCTCTTCTGGCCTCCTGGACCTGTTGAGTCCAGGACACAGTGGCGTTGAAGCCCCTGGGGTCGGGTCACTTCTGTCTCTGGAGGCGGGCGGCAAAGGGGAGGATAGAGGGGAAGAGGCTAAGACCCGACCCCTCTGTGGGAGGGCAATTCCCGTCCAGCATTGGGTAGACGGTCTGAGCCGTGAGGAATGATACGAGCTTCCTGCCCCCGCCTGTGACTTCAAACATTCTACCATGATGTCTGCATTATGGCAGCTGTTCTTTTCCAGCCAAACAAAATCCGGGACCTCCCCAACATAGAACAAGACATATTCCTAAAGTGACAGCTCCCCAAAGACTTGACGTCTGGACCTATTTCCCCATAGAAACCACATCAGGAACAGGCTGGGCTCCCAGGCTGGCAGGCAGAGAGGTTGGTTCATTCACAAAGCCCTTGGGACAGCAAGCTGTCCTATTGGGACTGGTTTAATTTTATCCAACTTTGTTGATGACATTGTTTCAATACCCCTCCCCCCGCACACATGTGCATGCCCCCCCAACAACCCCCGTAAACAAATGGGTAGGGATTCCAAGCACAGGCAGGGGGAGGCTTGCTGGTTACTCTTCCGATACCAAAGAACAGTATTTGTGGGCATGAGCGCAGGGCCTGAAAAGTGGGCGCATCTAGATACTTCTGAAATCGGGGAACCAATGCAGCTGCTGTCCCAGGGGCCACTCAGCAGTGGGAAAGGCCCAGGTCTGCCCAGGCAGGCTGGGGTGTCTAGGAGAGCAGGCCAGCGTGACTCTCATGGGGTCAGGCAGGGGCTTACCAGACTCTCGCAGTAATGACATACGTCGTTGCTCCCAATGAACAGTGTGATCAGCTTCCAGTCACTCTCAAGGTCAATTTCCTGAAGGGACAGAAGGCTGAGTCCAGACTTTGGTGGGGGAAGTAAAGGGCGGAGCACATGCAGGGCATGCTCACCAGGCCAGACAGCAGCCCCCTTACCCCCCCACTGCCTTTCACCCTCTCTGTACCCTGATGGAGAGAAGATGCCAAGGGGAGCCTCCCTGACCTTCACCTTGGTGCCTGGCAAGGAGCCTCAGAGAGTGGACTGTGTGTGTGGGTCTGCTCACACAGGGGAGGAGGACTATTTTTCCTGATAATCCTAATAAATCCTAAGCAAGCTGCAGGGCATCGCAGAGTGTATTAACACACCCGTGAAATGTGACCTAAAGGCCTTCAAAGGAGCCGAGGGCAAAAGATGCAAATAGAAGCAGAAACCCAGAGCTGCCTCTTGGGAGAGCTCTGCCGGTCTGGGTCCAGGGAGAAGGGACTGGTGGGGCCTGGAGGAAGAGCCCGGCCTGGAGGAGAGGGGAGGTGGGGGCTAGGGAGGCCCTCGAGGAGCCTGCCTTGGCCCAGCCACCACCATAACAGGAATCCTGCCCGGCGCTGGATTCTGAATTCCAAGACACAGAGCATTTCAAAAAGTGCCAGTGAGAAGTTTGAGAGGGGCCGGGTGAGTGGGAAGGAGGAGGGGTTGGAATGAGAAGCCTATTTTTAGAACCCAGGGTTTACATAATAGGGCTCTGCGAAGCCAGCTCTTGGGTAAGGTGGGAAAATGCCAGAGGCCAAGGCCAGCTCTGCTCCCTCCTGCGGTGGGCCCTGGGGGTGGGGTGCCAGAGCCCAGATCAGGAAAGGGCAGCAGAGAGGGTGCCTTGGTGGTGGTAAGGCCCGCTTCTTGGGGCTCATTTGACCCCGCTTTAAAGACAAGCAGGGGCTGAAACAGGAGATTCCTGCCCGCTCCAGACAGCTGGAGGCCGCCCCGCTGTCCAGGGTGGCCCGGATCCTGTACTCACAGGGTAGTTTTTCATCCTCTCCAACAGGGCCCGGGCCTGGGTCGGCATGTCCCTAGACGGGGAAGAGAAAAGAACCTGAGCGGTGGCTGATGACCCAGGGCACACGCCGCGGGGTTTGGGCCTGGAGACACAGGGGCCTCGAGAAGAGAAATGTATATAAAGTTTTTTTCTTTCAGAATGTATCCAAAGGCTTTTTCAGTCTCAAGAAATCTCAACCCAGGAAAAATCAAAGATCTGCCACAGATCGAAGCTACATGGATGCAGACCCCACCAGGGGCTAGCCTGCCTCCAGCCCCCTCCTTCTGCACGGGTGGGTCCTCCGTGGCCACCAGGGGTGGGGATCCGGTCAGCTTTCCCCAGAGATGGTCCCTGACATTCCCCTCGGCCCTTTCACAGCAAGACCTGCCTGTTCAGATCTTAGTCTGGTGCCTGTTTTAAAAATAACCTTTTGTATATTTAAAAAAAAAAAAAGTCACAGCCTTAAATTATCCCTCTGCCTTCTTTCCAGGCGTCACGACTCCTTAACCTGCACTTCTAAATCCCACTCTCGGTTCCTTTAATCCTTTTTTCTTCTTTGTAGTTACTCTGGGCTTCTACACCGTTCCCCATCTCCTCGCTTTTTGCCCCTGCTGGCATAGGAGGACGGGGGAGAGAAATCCGAGCGGGATTACTTTTCCCTGCATCTTCCAGATGTCGGCCACGAATAAGGAAAATGAATGCCGTGGGTAAGAGCGAAGCAGGTGGAGGGAACGGTGCCCACCTGCACGACACGGGTGCGTCTCAAAACGACCTGCTGGGTGACAGACGTTAGACAAGAGTAGCCAGTGTAGGATTCCACATAACATTCCAGAAAAAGGAAAACTGATCTCTAGAGTTAGAAAGCAGGTTAGAGGCTACCTGGGGCCCCAGGGGAGGGGTAGAGATGGGAGGAGCCAGAGGGAGAGAGAGGGGTTATAAAGGGCACAGGAATACCAAAAGGTGTGATGCGTGTTATCTGGATTCCAGTGACGTTTAACAGCTATGGACACACGCCAAGCTTATCCAATTGTATTTTTGAGATATGTGCAGTGAACCGCATGGCAATTACACTTCAACAAAGCTGCTTTTTAAAAACAGAGAAGTATATGAAAAGCTATGTGGGCAAAAGGACACAGTCAATGGAGGCTTCCAGGGAATAAGTCATAAAAGCAGTAACTGGTACGGGATGGTTGTTTTAAAACTTTGCCTGTCTGTGATGAGCTGGGCACGTGGACAACTCTCATTTATATGTCCGGGATCATAGCCCATCCATTATTGCTATTGAGACAATACATCAGAAAGCTAGAAAGCAAGCCTTTCCTGGGTAAATGGGACCCCAGAAGTGTCTACAACCTTCCAGTAGGCTCAACACATGAGCAGGGGAAATCATGGGTGATGATAAGCCCTCATGAGCGTGAGGGGAAGTTAGGAGTGCTCACTTCCCAGCCATGTTCTTCACACCCTTCAGGCTCAGAGCAAGTCCCACCACCCACCCTGTGAGCCTTCTCTCAGAGCACCTTTATCCACACATCTTCTGCTTCCTTTTCCAGTCCTGGCGTAAAGAGCCCCACTCTGGGAGTTAGGGGTCCTGGGTTCTCCTCCAGCTCTGCGATTAACTTGCTGTATGAGCTCACCCAAGTTACTGAACCCTGCTAGGGTCGATTTCTTCATCTTTTAAAAGAGGAGGTCGGACGAGATGAGTCCTGGGGTCCCCTGCTCTGGGTCTGCACCTGTATGTGGGCTGCCCAGCTCCCACGTCACACTGTTCTCTTTCGTACATCTCCAAACGACAAAGTCATTGCAGTCTGCAATGTTGCCATATGCGACACTTTTTTTCCCCCTAAAAGTTATTTCCTGTTTGTTTAGCATCCTTAAACCAGACAGCAAGCTCATTGAATAGGCAAGGAATTCACCTTTTGATTGTTTTGTATCTTTCAGTAACTACCTTGGGTCTCAGTCCTTTGCAGGCTTCCCTTGACTTCTTGCTTATTGATAGATGGAAGGACAATTTAGAGGTTGAATAAAACCTTGAAACTAAATATCCTAATAATGGTAAACTTTTTGGAGGGCGGCATACGTATTATAAACTATACTCGGTGTTTTCCATGGTTTGTTAATCTCATTTAATTCTTATGCCAACACTGAGACGGAGGTACCATTATTATCCCAACTTACAGATGAAGAAACTAAGACCGAGACGGTGAGTGACTTGCCCAAGGTCACACGGCTAGCAAGTCTGGGAGATGGATCTGGACACGGGTGGTCTGACCTCAGGTCTCATTAGCCTAGTTGCCCTGCTGTGGTATCTATCTTTCTCTTGGGGTGCACTCCTCCTTATTCCACACGGTACTAAATGACTCTGAAGATAAAGGAGAGTCACAGAGCAACTTTCCAAGCTTGCTTGCTTAAGTCAATGGCTTACTCTCCTTTCCCTTATCACGGGACATCAGGGACGCTAAGAGGAGCTGCCTGTCTGGGCCACTTCCCCTGCCACCGACCCATGGGGCAGGCACCAAGCAGCAGTCAAGGAGAAGGCGGTAAGAGAAGTAAAGCAAGAACGGGGCTTGAATGTCAGCAGACTGAGGGATCTGCTGCTGGTGGATGCAGCCTGGGTGGGGCAAATAATAGGAAAACGATGTTGATGGTGGCGACAATGACAGCAACAGCCGCGATGAGACGTTGATTTTACAGCCCCATGAATTGGAGCTCTTTTGCAGAAAAATAAGTGCTTCCTGCTTGTGACGTTGCGGAACTGCCACGGCTTCCTGTGGCTCAGACTCAAACCGAGCGTGGGGCCCTCCTTACCAGGTCAGAAAGGAACGCTCCGTGTAAACAGAATGAGTCAAGCCAGAGTCGTTTCCCTGGTGATCTGAGCGCAGCAATCTTTCTACAAAGCAAATACCCAGCACACTCCGTGCAGAAAATCAATGAGCTCTGTCAGGCATTCCAGCTTTAATTATCTGGGTTGTTGTCAACAGCAGAGTTCGGAGCGAAAACAAACAGCTGCCATGCTGTTTTGGGGGCCTTCACCTCTAACTCCCTAGTGGCAAAAGACCGCTTTCTCGGAGTCAAGGACTCCAGGTTCCAAGGTGAGGGTGGAGAGAGGGAGGGGGGGCTGCGCTTGTGGGGCCATGCAGGGAGTTCTCAGGCACTTTGCATGTTTGCTCCAGGCCACCCCGAGGAAGGGAGGTTGGCTGGAGCCAGCAGGATGGGGCCGGGCCACCCTCAAGGGCTCCAGCTGCCCTGAGAGGTGGTGACAGCCCAGCGGGCCTGGTGGGACTCCAGCTTCTCTGACAACTTTGGGCTATTTGGGAAGCTTTCTAAATCTCCGTGTCCTCATGCTGATACCCCCTCGAAGGGTATGAGGGTTATGGGAGGGGACCCACAAGGGGGCTCAGGCATGTAGAAGGGCTCAGCCACTTTCATCGCCCACCTGGGGCCAGGCTCCCGGAAACCACCCTTCCCTCCTCTTCCCATTCCCTACCCTGATCTCTCAGCCTTGCCCTCCACTCCCTCCCGGACCCATGGCTACTCACCTTGCTCTGGCTCCTTCCGTGGCTACGTTCAGCCCTGCTGTCTCCTCCAGGACACCAGTGGAGAACCCAACAATGTGAGGGTTGAACTTCTTCAGAATGTCTTTTAAGAGGGTGAAGTGGACAGCACAGGTGAGAGGGGATGGGGGCCCCTCCTTGGGGCCTAGGTGTGGGGCAGGACGATGCTGGGTCTTTTCAGGGCTGGCTGACTTCCCTCCTTGCAGATAACTTTCTCTGCCCTTGCTCTGGGAGAGGCCCTGGCCTCAGCCAGGGGTTATTAGGGCTGTAGTGATGGTGCTTCTCTACGCTGCTACTTACTGGGCAGTGTGGTGTGCATGTCCAAGATGCCATCCCCTCCAATGCTAGGGAAGAGAATGCACACTTGTTACGATCACCCTGGCCTGCCGCTCCACCAGTCATCATGTTTTGGGGTTAGAACCAGAGCGTCTCTCCTTGGCACATGATTCCTACCACCCTCGGGACTGACATGAGCATCGGGGAGCCTCCTTAGATCTCAGGGCCAGAGCCTGGGAACACGGGCTCATCTATGGAGAGGTGCCAGGGGAGCAGCATCAGCAGAAAACGAGAGGAGAACACCCTCACCTCCAAGAGAGCCCCCGCCAGGACAAGGGCAGGTCACTGGAGTTGCTTGGTCGGGCTCCCAGTGCTGTCTGTGAAAGGCAAAGAGAAGACTCCAGAACCATGCTGGGCCTGGGTGCAGGCTAATGGTGCTGGGAAGGGCCCCCAACGTTCTGAGGTCACCACAGTCTGGTTTCCACTTCCTTCCCTTGATTACCCCCTGCTTTCTGGTCCACACAAACCCTCAGGTGTAAGCAAATCGATCTGAAGCATGAAGACCTTGGACCAACCTGCCCAGTTCCATCCCTTCTGGGAATGTGAACTCTCTCTGTTCCAACCCTTGAATCTCTAATTCTTTGTCTAAGCCCCTTCTCAGTTTCTATCTCCAATATGTAGCTTTCTCTAAATGACTTATCTTAAAAAAATAAATAAAAGGAGAAAGTCCTCTTTGAAACTTACAAAAGTAATACATATTCACCATAACTAGTGAAAGGATACAAAGATTCTTTAAAAAATTCATAATCTCCCCCCACCTTATTAATCTTGCCTCCTGCCACAGGTTCTATATCCCTTCCTTGCCTCTTACCCACATAGACACATCATCAGAACAAAGATATATGTGTAACTAATATACGTGGGGCGTTTCCTTCCAGAACTTTCTCCATGTTTATATCAAAATCAACCACATTCACACACATATGGGGAAGTTGCTTTTCCCAGAAACGAGTACCTGATTTGCGTCACCTACATGATTATGTACCTCCTTCTGTGTAAGTTGCTTATTTTCCCAGCTTGACAAGTTTCTTAAGGCTTATGACTACACCTCAGAATTGTTAGAAGGTTGTCTTGTGTAGAGCGATAGCTACATGGTTGGTTAACATGATTCATGTAGAGAAACTACACTGAAGGTAGGAATTGGGCTCCCTTTGCCCTAAAGAACTCCTCTTGAAATGGGGTGAGGGGTGCTAGGCAGTGTGTGGGTAATCCCGCACAGCCCACTCTTTGAGTCTGGGTAGTTGGAGATGAGTTCCCTGATAAAGACAGGCAGAATCAGATAAATCTGCCACCACATGCAGATCAAATGCTTGGGAACAGTGGGGAAGTGGGAATGGAGGGGCAGCCTCGTGGAGGAGGTGGTGTTTGAGCAGGACTGTTGAAGGGCAGGAGGCAGAGTGTTCTAGATTGCCCAGTGAGGTCTCGTGGCTGCCTGGCTGTGTTTCGGTGCCTGCCACAGGTAGGTTCTCAGTCTTGTCAGCTAAATGCTGAACCCAGAGCCAATGTGGAGGAAGGGTGCATTCGGCATGGGGCCTGGCTTCTGGGGTGCCCAGGCACGTCCCAGCTCAATACTCACGGTCAGCGAGTCACCCATGGCGGCCACGACTTTGATATCTCCTGGCCGGAGCTCATGGACTAGGAGAGACAGGCAAAAAGACAGATGGTCAGGGAGAGTCTTGCTTTTTAAAGTATAAGCTTGACTAGGAGTCAGTTTCTGCTCCAGTCCCACAGGTCCCTGGTACACTTATTCCCAACCTAAGATTTAGGAAATTTGCCTCTTCTGTCCATTTGGAGCAACCAAGTTCCCGTCGATAATGGGCTTGATGGCTTTTATCTACCCTGAGAGGAGCCACATTCATGCTGGGGTAGCCCGGGAAAGTGCTGGCTGTAGGAGTCACGAGCCACAGCAGAGGGCCCTGTCCCTGAAGGTCCCTGTACTTTCCCCGCCAGGCTGGGAGGCCTGAGGGGCTGCCACTGGGACTAACCAGAAATGAGAAGTGCGAGCTGCGGAGGGGCTTGTGGTCGTGGGCTGGCCTCTCGTGGGCTACCCACCATCTAGACTGCATTGCACAGGAGCCGGCAAGGTCTGCTCAGGGCTCCAAGGTGTGTGTTTGTGGGATGTCCCACCAACCTGACACTTAGCCAAGTCCTTAACGGAAGGGGGTAATGAGGATGTTTGCACTCACCTGAGGTGGGGACACTGTTGGAAGGATTCCACTCTGTGCACAGGAAGTCGCTGCCCCAGTTCTAAATCAACAGGAGGAGAGAGACAACGCCTGGTTCTCACTGTGCAGGAAGGTGAGCTTTAGTCCAACGAGAAGCAGCTAAGGAATTTTTGGTGGAGGCTAGAACTATGCCCCCGTAGGGGACCATGGGTGGGTGGGGACGGCTCGTTGTAGACAGTCCAAGAGGGAAGTGAGAGGGGCTCCCCCCTACCGCCATCCACAAAACACAGAATGCGTGGGCACACACATGCTTACACAGACAGCTTTTTTCCATCTCAGTTTACCCGCACTTTCCCAGGGAGTCGGCAGTCACAGCAAAGCGGGGAGAAAACAGTGATCTCCCAAAGGCACGTAGGTTTGCAGGTCTCATAAGAGACCACACGCGGGTTTGGCTGTGACTGTTTACCATTAAGCTAATGGACACTGACTATAATAATGGGCTTGCAGCAAGAACAAGGATGTTTTTAGGAAAATACCACGAAATGTTTATGATTGTAAAATTCCTGGTTTCTGCAGATCTTTCCTGGACGTGCCTCTCTGCTTTTGCATATTTAACTTCATAGCCAACCACTTCCTTGTGTGTGTATAAATTAATGCCTCTGTAACCTGGGGGCCTGGGAGTCAAATTCCCTTGTCTCTGGAACACGGCGCACGTTTTCCAGGTGCTGGAGGGAGGGTTGGGGTGGAAGCAGAAGTAAAGGTCCATGAGACTGTAAGCTCTAAGAGGGTAGGCAGAGACCTGCTTTGCTCATCTTGGATACTGAGCACTCAGCACGGGGCCCACTCCACTTGGGAACCCGAAAAATAAGTAAGTGGTAAAGAAAGAAAGACCTGATTGACAAGAACTAGCTGATGTCTCGGTCATAGTAGATTTTGGCCCATGGTTTGTTTGGGACAAGTCTCCATTGGGCTAATTTGAGCTTGAGAGAATCCAGAGAAGCCGGACAGTGGTATTACCCAGCCGTGGAGACATCATGGCTCATCCCCCAGAGCTCCGCATCTAACAGTCCTTCAGTAATTTCATATAAGTTAGTCTCAGTACTTCGGCTGGCTTTTAGAAGGTCTTTCCTCAATGTTCCTGCTGCTCTCAATCCATCTGCCACTCGGGTCAGGGAGATCTTTCAACCAGGTGAAGCCAATGGTGTATCCCTCTCCCAGAACCTCCGATGGCTTTCCACGTCGCTCCACCTAAAGCCCCGCCTTCTACCTCAGGGATTTGGATTCCGTGTGACCTGGGTCCTGACAACCCTTCTGATCTCATCACCCCACACTCCACCTTATTCACATGCCCACCAGTCATTCTGACCTTCTTTCTCTTCCCCAATACCTGAACTCAGCCCCACTTCCAAGCCTTTGCACTTGTGGTCCTGCCTGGGACTCCAGCTCTGCCTCCCCAGATGGCCAGTCTTCTCATCGTGCACGTCCCAGCTCGTGGCTCGCCTCCTCAGAGATGCCTGGCCTGTGTAGCTCATGGGAACTTGCCATCCCTTCCCCAGCCCATCACACTTCCTCACATCACCTTCCTCAGAGCTGTCACCACAGCTCACAGGATCATGTTGACCCATTAATTGGATACCTCTTCCAATAGACTCTAGGCTCCTTGAGAGGTAGGATCCATCTGTCTGGTCTCCTCCTCTATCTCCTTTGGATACCGCCAGTCACATAGTAGATGCTCAGTGTGGAATGACCTCTAACTCCCCAAGGACAGGACTGAATTCCTCCCGGACCTTCCACAAGACTGCAAATATCAGAGGTGCTTGGCTGAAACTGGGGGTGGGGGTCCTGTCCTGGGGCCCACCTGGGTATGTGTCAGCTTCCAGTTGGGTCCAGCCCCTAGAATGAAGGGTTCTTCCACCAGCTTCCACCTCACCGGAAGTCTACCGCACGTAATACCCATGGCCTCCCCCCACCTCCGTCTTGAAAAACTGAGCTGCCTAATCAGGAACGAGGTCTGTGCAAAGGCTGAAGAAAACCCATCCACTGGCACTTCCTCTAGCTGGTTGCTGATGTCAGTTAGCCCTTGAGAACATGTTAGGACAATCCTGGGATTTCATGGTTGAGGAACTTTTTTTTTTTTTTTTTAACATTCCAATTTCTAGTATGTAAGAAAGGTATGCTTCTGCTTCAGCTCACTCTGAAACCCATGCCACACCCTGAGTCACCAGCAGGTAGAAATGCTTTGTCCCTGAGAGAGGCAGACATGCGTGTCAGGAGTTACCTCAATGGCCGGCCTGGTGGGGGGAGTATAGTTACTGTTCCGGGGCGTTCTCAGGAAGGGCTCATTCTACAAGAGAACAGAAACCACAGGGAGGGGTTATCGGACAGCATCGAAGGTTACTTAGGAAAGAGGACTACGAATTCTGCCCTCCAGAATGATTTAATGTGACTCTTCTGCATGTAAATAGTGAGAACCCTACAAACGTAACTTAATTCATTCTCTCGAGGGTTTTACATAACAGCTCTGGCACAGGGTGCACAGGGAAAGGCCTCAGAAGGGTTCTGTGTGTGCTCTACTTAGGGTCCGAGGGTTTGCTCCTCCCCCTTGCCATGAAACATCCACCCAGTCCTCAAAATGATCTGTTTTCTTCCCTTTGTAATGTCTCTGGTGAAAGAGTCACATGACAGCATTTTTTTCTTTTCCAGAAAGTATTGATTATCTATATATTATATTGTATTTTATTTTAATTTTCTTTGCCTCTTTCGAATTACGTGTCTTACTCCCTTCAGGTTGGCTTCACATATTTTGGCCACGTGTTTATCCTGAAACTCCTCCTCCTTCCCTCCCCAGCTCCTTCACCATCAGCCTGCTCACAAGCCCAGTTAAGATCCCAGTCTGTTCAGTCACAGGTGAGGGTTAGGGAGGAGGAGGAAACAGGCAAAGGAGAAACAGGGGAAAAGCAAGGTAATGAGAACATGCGAAAGTGATATGAAGCAAGGAGTTAATAAGACTGAGATCAGGAACTAACAAGTGGCCCCAGGGCTGTGGGCACTTTCCCAAGATGTGCTCAGTGGAGTGGAAGGGCCGTGATCTAAACATTTGGGAAGAAAATGGGAATAAGAAAGAAGAACCAGAATGTTGGAGGAGGGGCCACTGGGGATCAGTTCCAGGGTCTTGCAAACTGCCTGTGGGCTAATTCTAGTCAGGAGACACTTGTTTTGTTCTGCCTTATTTGGGCCTGAATGGTGTTAAAAAACAGAAGGGGGAGGAGGGGAGAAGAGTCTGAATGCTTTGAGAAGAGGTATAGGGTCTCCAGCTCTGGCCCTACTCTTTCCTCTTGTCGCATACATGGTCCCATTCACCCAGTCGTGCTCTACCTGCCATGGCACCAGAATTTGCAACCCCAGAAAGCCCCCATTTTAAGGATGAAGAACTACAGAGGCCCGGGATGGGGGAGGGACCCGGTTCAGGTAGAGAGCGATAGTGAGTGCCTGTCAGGTCAGGCCTTTCCGCTCTTTTCCTCACATTAGGGTCAGGCCAAGCAGAGAGGAAGAGGAAGAGAGGGGTTCAGCAGTGGCCTTGACCCTCCCGGCCCCTGGCACAGACACCGGATCCCTAAGACACGAAGCGTCTCTCCTTCCTCTGGAGTCCTGAGTCTCGGTGATCTTAGCTGAAGCGTGGGCCTGAGGACTACTCAGGCAGAAGTGTGCAAGGCCAACGAGGACTTACCATGCCATGTCACCATGGCCAACCGGGCTTGTCCCAGCAGATGTTACACAGCAGTCCCTGAGCATTCACCATCCGAGGAGGGCAATGTGGGAGCATTCTAGAAATAACTGGGCCATGGGTAGAAGCACCCCGTGTGTTCAGGGCCCCACTCCAGGTGCTAGGATGAGGGGAGACTATAAAGCTTGTGCCAGTCAGGCAGAGAGCACAAGACCCTAGGACACAGTGAAGCCTCGGGGACCAGTGTGCCCATTAAGCCCAGTAATTGCTGAGGAATGGCTGCAAGATCGGGGTGGAGGGGGTGTACGGACCTCATAGAGGAGATGCCGTGCGTGGAGGGTCGCTAGTTATCACTCCCCGCTTGTCAAGGGAGCCCTGACCAGGAATAGGGGCTGGGGACTGGAGCTAGTCCCAGAGTGGCCAGCACAGGAAGATCCAGAGAGAAAAGGCTCACCCTGCTCTCCTGGGAGCCCTGAAAGTCAGGCTGGAGGGTCTATTTGGTCACATGACCCAAGGGTTGGGGGCGGGGCCAGAGAGGGGAAAGGGAGTCAAAGGGGTCAGAGGTCAGGGAGGCGGTGGAATGTGACGGGGAGCAAAGCCAGAGCAGGAACCATGAGAACAGGTCCAGGCCAGAGACAGATGGGGGTGGGGGTGGGGTTGCCCGGGGCTTGCTTCACTGACCATTGACGTCCTAAGGCATGTATGCGTCAGAGGGGTTTGGGGGCCCAGAGTGGAGCAGATCATGTAAAAAGAGATTCGAGTTAGCCTGACTGCTCTCGTGGGCTCGATCTGGAGCACCTATGGCTAGAAAGTGAAGCCCAATGATCGTGGCCCAGGGAGTGTTCTACGAGGATGGTGTGGCCTTCCTGGGTTGGGAAGCAGGGCGGGCAGTGCCAGGACAGCTTCCTGTTGTGCATGAGCCGTGTGAGTCAGCAGCCTGCAGGGAAGGTCAGGCCCCTCTTGGTCGTGTTACCGCATGCACAGGTCTGTGGCGAAGGAGTGGCGGTGTTCTGTGTGGCTCACACCGCCCTGGGGGGGCACAGTCCAGCCCAGGGCCAACCCTCAGCGGGCGTCCGTTCCAGGGGGACATGGGTACCATGCCAGGTTTGCAAGACTCCTCTGGCTGAGGGAAGGGACGGGAAGGCTCAGGGAAAGGGGGTGGCGGTGACAGGAAGGAGGATATAACAGAAGGACAGGGAATGCCCTCGGACACATCTACCTGGTCCCATGCCAGTCCCCGTGTGCTGGCTCAGGACCTGTGAGGCCGATTTCACAACTCGTCAATGGGCAGCCCACATGGTAGTCAGAAAAGCACTGCCTGAGACTAAGGGAGCTTCAGTAGAGGCCGTGCTGATGCCTCGGGAGGGGAGGGGAGTGGAGAAACTCCTCTACCACAGGACCCGGCGCGTGGACGGGACTCTGAGGCCCTCCCCGCCGGGATCCTCGGGTTATAGAATTCTCTGTGGTTAGGATGGGAAGGGCCACATGACCGTTAGCACACAGTGCGAGGAGGATGTGAACGGGGGTGGGAGGAAGGGAATGGGGGGCCGGTGGGGGGCACGAGGGAAGGTCCCATCAGATAGGGCACCTCCCGTCCCACACCCGCTGAACTGTGTAAACCACAGTGATACAGATGGAAAGAGGGAAATCCTGAGGATCAGAGAGGTGGGGGAGACAAATACTTCTTCCCTGTTTTGACGTTTCTGGCTCAAAAATTAGTCTTTGGATGGATGTGTGCTGAGTTTGGGGTGATGGTGGGGTGAGGCAGGCTAGGAGACTTAGAAGTCCACAGCATTCAAAAGGTGATAGTATCCCCCATGTGTATTTCAAAATACAAACCTTGCTAAATGGTAAAGTAAGTATAAGGGAGCACAACATACCTCTGCTTTTTGTGAAGATGAAAGATTGGGTGAGATAGCCCTTAAAATTTTTTCAGTTTCTCTCTTCTCTGTGCCCACCTCTCAGTGTCTCTCTCTCGGGCCCTGTTCTTGTTGGTCCCCTGATAATACATTTAAGTCACCTTCAGGGCAACCTTACACCCCCCAGGGCATCCCAGGGGGGAACCTCTCTTAAAGGTTAGAAGAACAGAGCTGGAGTTTGAGAAAGGAGAGGTGAAGACATGGGTGGTCCTGCGCACAGATATTTACCAGGAAACTGTGGAAACAGACAACCCTCAGAGCGAGGGGATGTGGAGAGAGGGAAAACAGAACAGAGGTGGCACATGACAGTGGGAAAATGTCCCCATTTTCGAGACAAGAAGGACAGCGACTAGAAGAAGGGCACCATCAGGGAGGCACTGAGGCTAGGAATGCAGGCGGAAATGGGTTTCACGGAGGCCATGGAGGCCATGGTTCACCCTGATGAGTGTTCAGAGCAGATCAGAGGAATAAGAGCAGAGAGAGAAGACTGTGGGTCTTCAAAGTCAGAAGAGCCACAGCCAGCTGCCCTGGGTTAGGGAAGGCAGTGAGAGCCGAAAGGGGACAATGGTCACAGTCCACAGGGCCGCTGATCAGAAGTCTAACAGAAATCCAGGCAGTGATGGGGCGCCTGGGTGGCTCAGTGGGTTAAAGCCTCTGCCTTCGGCTCAGGTCATGATCCCGGGGTCCTGGGATCGAGCCCCGCATCGGGCTCTCTGCTCAGCAGGGAGCCTGCTTCCCCGTCTCTCTCTCTGCCTGCCTCTCTGCCTACTTGTGATCTCTGTCTGCCAAATAAATAAATAAATAAATAAATCTTAAAAAAAAAAAAGGCTAAGGGCCCCACCAGGCCTGGCTGACAACCTGCAGCAGGGGGAGGGGCAGGGAGGGGCAGGGAGGAGGCTCCATCCTGCCCCCTCCTCTACGCTGGGTCCTGCCTGTTGCCTCTATGTTTAGACACCCTGAGGACTAAAATATGTGCCGCCTGGCCCCTGTCAGCTCACACGGAGATGCTGGTGGACTTTTATAGAGCTCTAAGGCACAGGGGAGGGAGCAGATGGGACGTGAGGAACACGGAGTGCCGTGCCTCTTTGCCTGGTGTGGTGGAGCGCTGGCCAACAGATGGATCTTTTTGGAATCGGGTTGCCTGGCAACGGCTTCTCCCAGGCTGGGCTTCTATGGCTCTAAGAGGCTGGCTTTGCTCTCCTCCGCTTACCAATGGCTCAGTCAGGCTCTGTCCAGAAGGAGGAGCAGAGCCCGCTGTGGCTAGAGTCGCACCCTTTTGGGGCTCCTTGCCTGGTCTGGGACAGGGAGTGGCCCAGGTGACCTCGAGGCCCGTGGTGACCGTGGTGACGGGGCCCTCCCTGACTCGGCGCCGAGGCTCCAGCCTGGTACTTAATCCATGTTTCTGGGGAAGGGAGGGAATAGGACGGCTCCCTGGAATCAGTTGTTATTACTTTTACTCTTGAATGGCAGGAGAATCGACAGATTGGAGAGGATTTTCCGTGGCTGGTTTTCAGGGTGGCCATATAGGTTGTTAAAACACTCAGATGCTCACCTCCAATATGGTTTCCAGCCACTGCTCTGAGTTCCCAAATGCCCCCACTACCCAGGCTGCCTGGTCCTTCCGCCAAAACACTCTGGGATGGGCTCAGGATCTAGTAATGAAACCATCCACACCTGGCACAGTAGGTCCCCTAGGACTGGGTCTGGCCCTCCAGCTGGAGGCATCTGTGTTGCCTCATTTGGCTACTCCTTCCCTCCGAGCTCTAGACCCAGCAGCTGAGCCCTTCACTCCCTTGGCCTCACTTCCCCATCCCTTCCTCCCATGGCCCTTGCTCTCCTGCTATGGACTGGGGCTAGGTTCGGGGAGGTGGGAGCATGGGTGCAGGCAGGGGTGCCCATCCTCTCTGGAGCCCTGGCAGACACAGGGGGGAGCTACAGGCCCATTTGCTGCTCAGCTGGGAGGGAGGGAGAGGCTGAGGCAGCCTGACCCCAGGGGGGAAACCCAGCCTCCCAGACTGGGTCAGGTCCTTCTGCTTTTACAGCCACTGAGGGCCATCTGGCTTCAGCCTTATTTGGTTAAAAAACCATTAAGACAGAGCCTAGGAAAGGGAGCCGAAAGCAGTGGGAACACTAACCTGCCCCCACCCTAGGCCTGAAATCAAGTTGAACCACCACTTACATTTTCCTCCTTAAAAGGAGCCCTGAGCTGTCTCCTGGAGCCCAGTGGCAAGGCTGGTCTTCCCAGCCCCTCCTCCACGAAGCTCCCCATGCTCTCTGCTGCTCTCCTCCTTGACCCTATCCCTGCTGGGAACTCACCCTCCAGGCTCTCAGACCACCAACCACAACCTCAGAGCTGGCTGGCTTCTCACTAAGGTTTCTGACCTGTGGGCAGACTTGCCGATGGGCCCCAAGGGCTGCAGCCAAAATGAGCCTTCCTGCCACACTTCTGGCTTCTTGGCGCCCCCGCTGCCGCACCACCAGGAACCCACGGCTCTCAACCTGGTCCTCTGCCTCTGCTGGGGCCCAGGCTTCCCTTCCCACCCGCTTCTCCCATTCTCAAAGAAGTGCCTCTGCACCATCTCCTCCTGTCACTTCCCATCGACTCCCTCCCATCCTCTGAAGCTCTCCTGCGAGCCCATTCGAGGGGCTGTGGTGCGGGACCAGGGGAGGGCGAGGTCTGAGCTGTGGGCTCTGGGGAGGGGCAGTGTGCGTCCTCCCCCATTACCTGAGTGGGACAGGAGAGGGCTATATCTGCTGCCAGGTCCAGGCTCTCCGTTTTCTTTCCTAGCGGTTCAAGCTACAGGGGGGAGACAAGACAGGCCCGCTGAAGTGAGCATTCCCTTGGCAGCACCTTGCAGTGGAGAAAGCTCCCGCCTAATATCAGGGGGGTTGGCTTCCTCTCCTGGCTTGGCTGTGGGGCACTGGGCAAGCCTCTCCCTTCCTCGCGAAGTCCTAGGGCTGCTTGGCTGGCAGCGCTGGCGAGAGGCTTGGGTAACAGCTCACACGGGCTCACCCAGCGCCTGGCACGTGGAGAATGTTGAATAAGCATGAGGGGTCTGCCTCGCCTTCCTCGGGGAGCCCCCTCCTCCCAGGTCAAAGGGCAAGGGAGAGGGGGAAGTTGATGCTGGAAAACTAAGGACTCTGTATTTTCAGTTCTACAGACTTATACAGACATGCCAGCCACTGCTCCTTTCTACCGTGCCTGCAAATAGAGGCCAGAAGGGCGCCTCGTTCTGGAGGGCTGCTGCTTTGCCAGACTAGAGCCCCAGAGACCCAGGGATGCCCCCACTTATTTTACCATATTGACCCAAAGGGCTCTGGAGAGATGGGAGTGGAATTTCTGACTTGGATGGAGACAGTCTGGTGCAAAGAAGGACATATCCAGGCGCCCATCCTGAAAGTGAAATGGATTTCTTCAAGATCCTATTGGTACAGAGGGTAGAGAGGGGGTTGCAGCTGGTCGGCCTGACCCCTGGGATTGACCACTCAGTGCCCCCCTCCCGCTGGAGAAGTTCCAGGCCACTGGCCTTCTACAGGACCGTGTCACTTTGAGAGGGAGAAGAACAATTCCACAGATTAACAGCCTTGGGTGATCTCAACCCCCACCCTCCTTTCTGGCCCCATAATTCCCCTTATTTAATGTGTTTTAAAAGCATTATATTTATTTTTAGGCACAGTGGTGCAATGCCCTAGCCCATGCCATGGTCTAGGGAATGAGATTCTAGTCCCTGGGGAGTTCTTGGCCAGCCAGCCAGAAAAAGTTACTTCCCAGCCTTTGGCCAGCTGAGTCTAGTGGTCTTGGTGGGGAGAACAGGACAGAGCTTGGGGACAGGCTGGGCAAAGTCAACATGGGGACACCTGCCACCTGCATCTCTCTGGAGGTGATCAGGGGTGCCCAAGGCTTCTTCCAGCTTCCCTCCATCTAGGCAAGGCCCTTAGCATAGAGGCCCAGGAGGAGAGAACTGAGTCCCCACCCTGGTGAGCTCACAGAGCTTGTTTCCTCCAAGTGTCAGGGGGAGAGCATGGCCACGGGTGCGGAGACCCCATTCTCCAGCACCCTCCTTCAGTACTTCAGTGGTGGGTGGGTGACAGAAAGGGAATCATCTGAAGTTGGATATGTCCAACTCATGCCTCTCTGTCCCTTATTCCCTATGTGACTTTAGGAAGGATCCTGCACACCTGTAAGCCTCTGTTACCTGGGGCAAGGTCATTGTGAACGGTTTACCTAGGCAAACACAGGGCTTGGTGGGGGGAGGGGTGCTCCACAAAGTGGGGGCTGCTGTTCGCGGTAATGAGTGCATCCCACATCAGGCTGCCGCGAGGAACACAGCTCAGGTGTTCAGGGAGGCTGTGCCACGAGACCAGATTCTGGAGAGCCGCCCGTGTCTTTCCCATCGTCTTCACAGGCTCGGGAAAGCCCTCCGCATCTCTGCCTTGAACTTCTTCCTCCTCCTTCCCAGGAACCCCAGCGGGCAGGGCAGGGATCGTACCGCCAGGAGGGGGAGCCGGACGTCGCCGAAGAAGGGCTGAAGCACCACAGAGAAGTCCTCTCGGGTGTCATAGCGGCCGGACCCCACCAGCTCCCGCATGCTGCTCTGCGGACACACGCAGGCTGCCCTCAGCACAGGCCCCGGGCTGCCCAGGGGTTGTTGGGGGGAGGCCAGGGCATGGCGGCTGACACCCCCGCCCCCATCTCCCTACCCAAGAGGGTGACTCAACCCTTCCCCTGAGAGCACAGACACATGTGATTGCAAATCTCTTTCCAGAGAATTGGAAACAGGTTGGATCACCTTTGGGTTTGCTGTTGAGGGAACTGCCAGCTCTGAAGGCCAAGGCAGGAAGTCCCACAAGGGTACGAAGCTGGGGAGAGTCTCCAGGGGGCCTCTGGGGGCTCAGGACCAGCCGCCTCCCTATTTGTGGCCTGTCTCTTGAGGAGGGGAGGAAGGGAAGGGAAGGTGCAGGGAAGGGGAAGGCCCACCCACGCAGCACTCAGAGCTACTGACCTCTTTAGGCCAAGCATGGGGCTAAGCCACGAGGGCAGGTGGGCCTGGAGGGCTTTGCCACCTGGATTCCTCTGGGATGACTCTAACAGAGCGGCCTGAGACACTTCCACCAGGTGGAGCAAAGGAAGGGGCCCTGAGGGTGACGTCCCTCCGTCCCTCCCACCCGGACTAGCTCTTCCCTTCCCTGAGTGTGGGTGTGTTGACGGGGCAGGGGGAGAGCGCTCCTGTGGTAGCGCCCTTCTTGGTCTCACCTGGTAGGCTTGGGTGATGGCCTCCAACCTGGCCAGCTCTTGGGAGCTCTCCCGAGGGGTCAGAACGCAGTTACATAACGTGCTGCACAAAGAGGGGGAGATGGGAGGGCCCAGCTCCGTGGGGTGGTTCTCTTGAGCCCTGGCTTAGGAGCACACGGGCCCTGGGGCTCTGATGCTCATTCTCAGGGGCAGGTTCGAGGCCTGACGCAGGGACTGGACAAAGTCCTGAGGGCGGGCAATCGAGCAGCCTCTCAGCGATAGAACAGAAATACTGGACGGCAGGCACTGGGCCTGAGGCAAAGTACACGGAACAAATGAACTTAGGCAATGAAAATCTGATGTTTAATTTTTAAGAATAAAATTAAAATGCATCCTGGGGTATCAGAGCTTGCATCCGGGGGTCTCTGAAGCTCCTGCCCTCACATGCCTCCTTAGCTCGCCCTAGCGTCCCCCTTCATCGTGAACTGTGCATTCAGAACGAATCTGGATGAATTCTATCATGAATTATTTCATGCTCACGCAATACACTTCATGTTAAAACTGGTATTATCTCTCAAGCACTGAGAATAGTGCTGGGCGCACAGTAGGTTCTGTAAAACTATTTGTTAAAGAAACAAATGAAAGTATGAGGTAGGAAGACAAATAAAACACGTACCTATGTGCTGCTCACCCCACTTCAGAAACAGAACACTCCCATCTGAAGTCCCCCAGTGTGCTCCTTCCCCATGTGCATCATTTCCCTACTTTCTGTTTCAATCTGACCACGTACGCATACAACCGCAAGTTTCCCCTTTTTGCTGGCTGGGCCACGCTGTGTTTCAAACGCCAGCCTTGGTCCCAGCCCTGACCCTCTCCCTTGGGGCTCCCATGTCACAGGGCTCCCTTGTAGCATCCTGAGGTTGGGGAAGGGGGCAGCCCATCTCCAGCTTCTCAGAAGGGGGTGGTCCTGACACAAGACCCCCTTTGCAGACTTGGATCCATGGACACACCGAGTCACAGAGACCCCGAGGAGTCACCACTGTGAAAGCAAGACCAGGAGGAGAGTGCTTCTCTGGCAGAGGCGGGCTGGTGGGGGAGGGGGACGGCCAGCCCCTGCCTACCTGGCCTGCTGCACAGGACACCTGTCCGGATTGCCCAGAAACACCTGCCGCAGGATGCTGGGGCTCAGGAAGTCCACAAGGTTGACCAGGGCTCTGGGCACCTATGGGCAAGGCTGCAGGTGAGAGAGGGGCCCTGGGGCCTTCTTCTCAAACTGCCTTAGGGCCCTGAGAAGGGGCTCCCTACAGAACTCCAGCTCACGTGTCCCTGAGTGTGCTTTTGGGAGGGCGTGGACACAGCATCACTGCTTAGGGCCCTGCCGGCTATGCCGCCCACAGCGGGCTGCGGGGTGAGTGGCACCTCCTGGCAGGGACAACATGGTGGACCAGAGTCTAAAGGCTGACAGCTGGGCTCCATTCGACCATCAGCTAGTGAGCTTCCGACTGGCTGAGCCGGGTGCCCCATTTGCCATTTCCCTCCAGCCCAACATGGACCAGCTCTGCTGAGCTGTCCTGGGGACTCAGCCACCCCGAGAAGCTCTGGATAGTAGGAGGGCTCCCCCCAGGGCAGCTGGAACCCCTTGTCTATGTCCGGGGATGGAAAGACAACAAGCTCTTGGGAGCAGGACCAGAGGGGGGTTGCTCTAGATACAGCCTATGGCTCAGTGGGCAGCACGGGGGGCACTCTGCTGTGGCCACGAGGGGAGGTCTCAGGTGCTGGGGGGGCGGGGGGGCAGCGATGAGCTCAACAGCTGCCTTTTCATCAAGCCTGAGATCCTTCTGTGATGATTCCAAATGGAAGAGGTTTCCCCAAACTCTGGAGAGGGGAGGCGCCCACGCGCTTAGCTGTCTCCTTCAGGGGAGGGGATGTCTCGCCTGTCTTCCCCCACCCACATGCCTGAGCTGTGTCCAGCTTGTCCGAGCCTCCACCCACCTCTCTATGCAGGATGTCCAAGGCGTTGCGGAGATGGTCAAAAAAGTTGGCTGCAGAATACAGATTCTGGGAAGACACAGGAGGGAGAGGAGGAACTGGTTCAGGAGAGGGGGCAGCGGGGCAGCTGAAGACCCCCCGCTGGTTCTGCCCCCAGGACTTCTTCTTCCTCTGCCTTCTCCCTCTGACCAGCTCATCATGTCAGAATCCGAGCAGTTGGTTCCTCGCTATTATCAGGGATGGGCCAGCCAGAAGCCTGGAACCTTCAGCCAGAGCTTCCGTTTAGGAGGTGAATGTGCAGGTCTCCCCTTCCCACTGCAGGGGTTCACAGTTTCTCCACTTCCTGAGTTCTCAGGAATTGTAAGAGGGGACTAGAAGCCCCATTCCTGCCACGTGCTACCTCACAGCCACTGAGATATGGAGGTGGGTGGAGGCAGAAATCCGAGGCTCACGGGATAAGAGGAAGATAATTGTCGCTGGACAATCCTAGGGTCGATTCAAGGGACTAGTCTCCAAGAGGACCTCCAAGGCCTCCCGGTCAATGTCAGGAACAATGAGTCGGCCTGCCTGCCCCCCGCCCCAACTCCCCATACCGAATCTGTGCAGTAGTCACATAAATCACTGCCTCCAATCAGCACGGTGATGATCTTCCAGTCCTCGTGGAAATTCACTCTCTACACGGGAGGAGGAAAATGCTCGAGTGACTTCCAACAAACAAACAAAAATGCCACAGCCCTAGGAAATCCATTCAGCCCTCTAACACTTCCTTGCCCACTCAAAATAATGGAATCAGAATCTCAGAGCTGAAAGAATTTTGGAAGCTTATTCATGGGCCACAGAACCTTAGTTAGCATCAGGAGGGACGTTCAAGATCATTGTGATCAGGGGCAGCCCACCCCCCCACCCCCCACCGCCATGGATGTAATGTCCTTCAGGGCCTCAGACACGGGCTGTCCTACCACGGCTTAAATGCCTCTAGAGTGCCACGGCTCACTGTTTTCATGGCAGATTATTCCATCTGGGGACTTCACTGGGTTAGAAAATTAGTGTTTAAAAATAACTGCAAATTCGACTCACATGGTCATCTCTCATCCTCTGGATCAGAGTCTGGACTTGGCTCATAAGTTCCCTGGGAAGGAGAGGAAAGCGGTCCTATGGGGGACTAGTGCCTGGGTTTTTCCTTCTACAGAGCCTGAACTGGAGGTTTCCATGGCATTATCCCCATTGCCTGGACTGCCAGAGACCCTTAGGCTCATGGACAAGGAGCCACTTGCCTGTTCTGGAAAGTTATTACAACAAATAACCCATTGAAAAGCCAATTATCGGTGCCAATTATCTTTGTCCTAAGCCACACAGTCTAGGGTACTGTCAACTCTATTTGTTACTTGTGGTCTCCTTTGTAGGACTCCACATGCAATGTGTCTTTTAGGGTTCCATGTTGGGAAACCATTTGTCTCCTTTGCAGGACTAGTCTAGGTGATGAAAATAGATCTATAAAGGTTTTAGCATTTTAGCATGCTTCCTCTTCCCCCCTGGCTGCCAGGAAGCTGAGAGTCTGATAGGCAGGCAGAAGACTGCAGAAATGCTCCTCCTGACCCGGTTGCTTCTTCCCTATCCCCCTGCCCTCAGTGGCTGTGACTTTTCTCACTTACGGCCATGTTCCTTGTGTTATTTTTTTCAGTAAACTTAGCCAGATGCTTCTTTTAAAAAGAGGTGGGGGAGTGGGTATACGCTGTACACATGCCTGGGTTTATAAATCATGGAAAGACTAGATCTTAAGCATCCCAAGCTTCCCACTAGTTCTGGCCCCCATTATGGGTCTGGGTGAGATGGATCCATGGCATCGTGATTTCCTGGGATCAGCCACTGGGTCCATCTGTCCCCAGATGTTTTCATTGCCAAGAAGGGTCTTCCCAGGTTGGCAGGGAGTGCCCATCAGCTAGAAAGGTGTGGGCCCAAGCTGGGGTTGAGGGGGTAGGTGACAGTCTGTTGGGGGCCCAGATGGCCAGGACAGAAGCAAGGAAACCCTGGCTGCTGGGGCCACTAAGAGCAGGGTGGGGGCCTCCCGAGACCACCCTGGGGGGCTGAGCAATCCTGCTTCAGCTGCCTCCAGCTTCTCAACTGCATTTCCTACTCGCTCCAGAGGGGGGCTAGGGACAGGCCATGGCGCGTTGCCCCAGGAGCCTCCAAGGTTGGAGATTCTGGCTTGCCTATTCATTTGTTGGCACTCCCCGATCTTTTTGGGGAACTGGCACTTGTGACTCTTGGGAGAAGCAGATCTCTCTAGCACCATTATGTCGTTGTGAGAATCAGAACTTGGGTAAGGCTAGTTGGTTAGTTGCATGATTAGAACATGCCGCCCAAGGAGCGAGATCAGGAGTTCAGCCTCTAGGGCCATGGCTCCTGTTCCAGTCGCAGCCTCTCTGGCCTCCCTGCTGCAGCCCTAGTCACAGAGGCAGCTGGGGAAGAGAGTGGCTGAAGACCTCCCAGATCATTGCTACAAATGGAGAAATGTCCCCTTTGCACGTGGAGGTCAGGCTCACCATCTTAAAGGGGACCACATACCTCCCACTCATCACCACCCCCCAACAGGCCCTCCTCCCCAAATGCCATACTCAGCCTTTGCTCCGGGAACAGCCTGATTAAGGAATGCATTTGTGTCATTGGCGTAGCCCGTGCCCACTGCGTAGCCTGTGAGATTTCCGTTAAACTCCCGAAGGATGTCTGGAAGAGCAGGGGGTGAACAGGGCACAGAGAATTTAAGAGGGAGGGGCAGGGTATCTTTTCTGCTCTAGGCTCCCCAGAGTGGGTTTTTTACCATCTTCATGCAGCTGGGGTGGTTGAGGGGTGGTATGTGCCTGGCAGGGATTGGGGCTCTCTGAGCGGAAATGACCTGATGACAGGGTAGGCCAAGGCAGGAAGGACCTCTCAGCTTCCCTCCCCTCCCCTCCTCTCCCTTCTTCCCTCCCTCCCTTTGTTCCTCTGTCCCTCCCTCCCATCCCTTCACAGTGCAGGGAATATTCACGATCTCATTGAATGGTCTCTGCACCCCCTGGGCCATTGAAAGAACCCGAGGCTCAGAATGTTTGGTGACTCAATCTAGGTCACTTGGAAAGTACAGAGAAGAGCCAGGACTTGAACCCAGGCCTCAGGGATCCAAATAGAATGTTTAGGACACCCCCTTCAGCTACCTGTCCGTGGGCCTCTGCTCTCACTCAATGGCAGTACGCAAAGATGACTTCCTCCTTTCTTAGCTGGGGCATTCTTAGGAAGCCGGGGCTCAGGCAGAACCGGTGAACAGACTCAAGCCCCTGGCGGTTACTTACTCGGTAAGGTAGTCACGGTTTCCAGGGAGTTGTCCCCTCCTGAACTGTAGGGAGTGAACACACCAGGGAGAAAGAGTGAGTCAATACTTGGGCTTTTGTGGAAGAGCACCCCATCTTTCTTAGCGCCTGAACCATCGGCCCCTGTAAGATGTGCCAGATCCACTGGTCTCTTTGTGTTGGAGAAACTCTTGAGAAAGTCTACATTTCCCAAAGTGTTGGTTCCCCCCAAAAAACAGGATTTGAAGGCAAAAAAGAGCTGTTTCTTTTTTCCACCAAATAGCTGAGCATGTACTATGTGCCCACACACCCTAGATTCTCTACGTTAGATACCAGACACCTCCCAAAAAACAAGCTTCTGATACAGATGCAACTATTCCCATTTTACAGAAAAGGAAGTTGAGGTACATAGAGGTTAATGAACTTTTGAAAGGTAACTAAAAACCAGCTTGAGCTGCAAGCTTTTGGAAAATGGATTAACTCTTCTCTGCCCAGTGGGGAGGTCAATTCCACTGGGAGTTTCACCAGAGGGTCTCTCACTGCCTTCCAATGCCTAATCTGATTTTATCTACTTGGATATAGTTTCATGGTGTTCAATCTAACCTCAAGACACATTCAAGATTACATTTCCTTTCATGCATTTAAATTGAATACATGTGGGAGGCCAGGAGAGAAGTACTTCTATTTGAACAAAGTCTAATGTACAGATGTACTGTATTTACTGTTTTGTTTTTTCTCCCTGCACTTCCTTCCTCAATGTCAGCATATTATTCCAGGCCAGTGGATTTTGAGAACACAGTGTTTGCATCCAGCCCACCAGCATGGACTTCCAAAGGACAGGCCATGAATCAAAATCATGGCTCTTCTTCATTCAAGGAATTGCTTGGGATGAAGACGACTCTTTCAGATGAGGTTGGTCAAGTCTGGGGCTCAGCAGCCCCAGGTGATGGAGAAAAAGAAGCCAGGTGAGCTCTGCCATCACCTGACTCAGGTGCATCTCTCTCCCATCTCCCATCTGATGTCGAACCTAACTTGGCCAGTGGTTGGACCTTTGTTCAAGCTTCTGATTCTACTCCAACTGTGCCTGAAGCTAACTGCTTCAGCTACTACCTGATCCTCCTTTCTTGTAACTAAAAGTGTTTACTCAGAACACTTTGTACTTGAAAGGGAATTAGAAATCCATATACCTCCTCCAGTCACTGTGTTCTCACTCTGCCTCCTTTTCCTCTTCACTAAACATACACGAACATGGAGATAAACCTACACGCACACATCAATACTTCCTATATCATTTGTCTAAAAGTATCTTTGTTCTAAAACAAGTCCCATAGCTGATCAAGACTAGCAGGCTCTAGAAATCTCTGAGTGAACATTTCTAGGAGAAAGAGAATTACACAAATAAAGATGGACGAACAAAAATATCTAAGTCTTCATTTCGTTGAGAACTATGTGACACATGAAAGAAAAGAGACCCATACGAAACAGCTAGTTAGTGTGAGAGCCTTCCGATTAATGTAATTTATATTAAACCATGAGCTCAAAGGCTGGGTTTTGTTCATCTGTTGTCACCCACAGTGCACAGAGAATTACAGAGTAGACACTTAATGACATTTGTGGAAGGAGTTTCAGTGAGATTGAACACCAAATTAATTTTTTTAAAAGGCTTTTTTTTTTAATAAGCAAATTTTACTTTGGTCCTTTGATACCAAAGAAGCAAATTTATTTTAACCAAAAAAAAAAAAAAAAAAAAAAAAAAAAAAGCAGCAATGCTCCAGAGATCTCTGGTCCTGGCACACAGTTAAGCTAGACAAAGCTGGCACCTGTCCCTGACGTATGGTTCTCTCAGGTCAAGGGCTTTGGAAATAGTCACCGCCAAGCCTCATCCTGCAGGTCCTGCCCACAGCAACACATCTCCCAAGAATTCTGGGTCATCTTCCCCTGTCCGACTCTGTGAGGCCCCCTCTCTCCACTTTGTCTCTTACAGGAAGAGGCTCAAATTACAGTCTTCATTTACTTGGAACCATGCATTGCCTATTGTTTCCAAACCAGAAGCTTTAATGGCTTCAGAAAATTGCTTTTCTTACATCAACCTACTGCATGGACATTGCCCAGGGGATGCTGACAGGTTTTGTGAACAAAGAAAGGATTCTGGGATTGAGAGAAACATAGGATTAAACAGATACAATTTAAACACATTTCTTCATTGCAGGGCTTCTCAGAGCCTTTAATGATAACATACATACATGTGAGTTCTCCACAAGGCAGCTATGGTGGGTAATGTTCCCTCCCCAGTGTAAATAATTTTGCCCTCTTCAGGAACATGTCGAGGGCTGGTGTTCCATGGAATACTCTTTGGGAAACACCAGTCTATTCTACCCAAGTGTCAAACCCATATCTCAGGCTCTGACCAAGTTTCCATCATTAACACATGTGGACCTTGGGGCAGGGATCTGAAACATTTAGAACAAAGGATTTTAAAGTATAGCAGCCATGGACTAGGCAAGGCTTTCGACTAGGACCAGAAGATTCAAACATCAGGCCACACCTGGCCTCCTTTACAGGGAGAAATAGAGCAACGGCAGAATGTTTTCATTGCTACAGAGAAACATTTAGCAGGAGATTGTCTGTTTGTATCTGAATGC
Source organism: Mellivora capensis (assembly GCA_004024625.1). Taxonomy (NCBI): domain Eukaryota; kingdom Metazoa; phylum Chordata; class Mammalia; order Carnivora; family Mustelidae; genus Mellivora; species Mellivora capensis. The sequence continues at coordinate 36,090 of PISX010007931.1, read as the reverse complement.
CAGGAATCTGTCTGGTTGGACTGTGAGCCTCCCCACATCACCCCACCACATGCAGTTCCCCACACTATGACCTAAAGCCCCTGCCTTCTCGAGCCAAGACTGAGCACATCTGCGCCCAGCTCAAGCCATTTCTGGATTGTATGTCATAAGCTCTGCTTGCTTTCTTCCCCTCTGGCTTTTCTTTTTCTCGCAGCCTCAGTAACATCTGGGGCACAGTGGTCAGGAGATGAGACTCTGTTCTGTTCTGTGCAGCCCACCAGAGGAGACCCTCTACCCAGCTGGGGGGTGGGGGGTGGGGAAAGTGGGGGCCCAGAGGAGCCAGGAGGCATTTACCAGAGTGGCTGGTGTCCTCCTGCTCCCCATGCCTAGGGTCCTTTCTCCTTTCCTCCCACCCAGGCACACTTTCCCCTCTGGGGCTGTCCTCAGGGTTGGCCAGAGAACCGCCATCATCTCAACTGTCCCCACCCTGTTCCCTCTCACTTTTCCAGAAGAAACTTTCCATCTGAATTCACTGGGCAGAAGAAGGGAGGAGGCAAGCCTGAGAAGTGGCTGTAAAACGTCTTAGCACTCTGCCCTCTCCTGGCTGGCCTTGTTCTAGTTGTTTGGAATTCTGAGCTCATTGCCAAACACGAACTTCACTGGAAAAGAAAAAAACTGAAGAACACCCACCCACACCCAACCACTCACCTTACCCGCTCTGAGCTTTTCTACCTCTGGTCTGGAATGCCCTTTCTCATCTGATTGTTAATCTGTCAACTCCCACCTTCTCTGGAGCTTTCCTATACCGACCTCCTATCCCTGTGGCCCTCAGGCATCTCACTTTCAAGTAGCACCTGCCCATGGAGCTCAAGCATTTGTGGGCGCTTCCCGTCCAACCCCTTGCCCACCCGGCTCAGTGCCAGGTCTGGTGCAGGCACCCGGGAGGGCTCGAGGCTGGTGAGTCTGTTTTAGTCCTTTCCTTCTGAAGTGGTATGTTGCATTTCAGAGTTTTCTGGATAGACGTGGACATATATGTGAAGGCAGAGGTGTGAGCACAGAATGACATGAACGAATACGTAGAGATAGCAAACAGACGGAGATCTCCACGTGCGCACAGACATGTAAACAAGCAGGTGGAGACTCAGAGGTTTGGAGCTTTTCAGGTGCATTTCATGTTGGATTTGCTGACCCAAGAGTCTGACAAGAACCCTGGTTTTTTTCTTCTGTACAATTAAAGAAAAAAAAAGTTATCAACAATAAAATATCCTCTCTACTCACCCTATGGTCACATTTTGCAGAAATACATCAATTTTCGTTCTGAACCCCCTTCCAGATCCAGTCCTGGCTCCTCAGTATTTACACGTTTACAAGAGACAATCCCCTCACCCAATTTCTGGGGGTGAGCCTGGGGCGGGAGGGGGGGAAGGGTTAGCATTACCTAAACGACAGTCCCCGATACTGCGTGGTGACGTCAGAAAGGTCATCCGGTTTGGAGCCAATTCCATTGCCAGCCTTTTGAAAACACACCAAAATCCATAGGAAAATGAATAAGTCAGAGGAAAGGGAGGCGGGCAGTTCCCAATGCATTCATCATGTGGCGTGAGCAGACCCTGGGCTGGGAGCCCGAGAGCAGGCTTGCATTCTCCCATGCTCCTTTCCAGTCATTTGCCTTCCCTGCCTCTCATCTGCCTCCTAACTGACCTGAGGACATGACTTGCTGAGCTCTGGTCCCCACAGGGTTGCTCTGGTGACCAAATCGGATCATGGTGGCAAAAACAGCTTTGCAAACTCTGAAGTGCTTTGCATGTATGAGACATGGCCATATTACTACTGCAAGCCCTATGCTCCGAACTTCTCTTAGAAGCACGAAGGAGCCTATCTCTAGATTGGAGTGGACCGCAGTGGGCAGGCTTCTCATAAACGTCACATTTCTCCTCTTTCCCTCTGGGACATTCTGTAAGGCAATCTTGTGGCCTCAGAAGTGCTGCCAGAAAGTGGTCATCTGGGAGGGTTGGAGCCCTGTTTCTTGGAAATTCACAGCAGAGCTTAAGCCACGGTTGTGGAATCTCCTGCTTTGCACGCAGGTGCAAGGACAGAATATATGTGAGGGTCTGAGCTATTCCTCAAGTGTAATCCAGAGGGAAAGGAGCACCCACACAGGTGGGTTCAGAAGACTATTTTGAGATGAAATGACATCTTTTTTGCAGTTGTTAAAAAAAGCAATTGTGAGGTGTTTAAAACCTCCAGTATCTGAGACAATTCCGTTCGCTCCTGAAAAAGATGTCCCCTTGCACACCTGATTGAGAAAGCGACTGCAAAATCAAACCACTGCCACCCCCTGGGATGGACAGGGCCAGTCTAGGGCCAGAAGTCAGGGGCACAGGCCCTGGGGTCAACAGGTGCCGTTTCCCCCACCCCCCACCTGGGGCCCAAGCACCCTTACAGTCAGGGAGTCCCCTAGCGCAGCCACGACTTGGATGTCTGCCGGTCTCAGGGCATGCACTGGAAAGACAAGCAGACACACTTGAGTTGGGGGGAAGGACACTGTAGTCAGAGTCTAGGGCTTCTGACCTGAAGCAGGACCAGAGGCCTGGCCTGTACGTGTGTTTGGGCCACGGAGACAGAGGTTATACGACAGTGGGGAGGGGAGAGTAGAATTTACACAGGGTGGGGTGGGAGGCCAGCTGTGACCTTGAGGGCAGGGCCACCAGGACGTTGGACCATGTGAGATGAGCTATAGGGTCTGAGGCTCAGCCCGTTTACAGCTGCGTTCTGAATTTCGGCCAAGAGTCTGGAAAGAGTCATGTCAGGCCTTGCCCTGTCCCAAATCGCTTTTGAAGGCTCTATGGAACTTTCTGGCCCTATTGCAGGGAGCAGTGATCAGAGAGCCTGGGGCCCCAGGGCACTCTGCAGAGCTGACTCACTCCTGGGACTCCCTGGGCAATCCCTCCGCCAGCTCTCGGCCTCAGGGAGGTCACGGCACTAGGCTGGGCCATTAACGGGGAGCTCCTGGGGGTCCCTAACAGGCTGAATTGAGAGGGCAGCAAACAGTTCTTGGCCTGGTCAGCTTGAGTGCTGTGGGGTAAAGACATCGTTGCACAGCAGAGGGGGACAAATAGGGACCTGTCCCAGGCAACCACCCAGACAGGAAGCAAGCCCCAGCCCTAAAGCTGCCATTGAGTTACACATGCCAAGTCTTGTCAGAGCGCTCGTTGGCCTCCGAGAGCTTGTGGAGGGGCCCTGGGTTCTGATGTGCCATAAGGGGTTTACCTGAGGTGGGTGTCGAGGAAGAAGGAGCTCTGTCCCTGCATGGCAGCTGGCTCCCATAACCCTAAAGGCATAGAACGAATGGTAAAATCTCAGGGTTGAAAGGGACCGGAGAGGCTGGCTGGGCATCAGACTCACTTGGAGAGCATCACCAAACACACCTGGATTCCTGGGTCCCGCCCTGGGGAGGGACCTGGAAGGGCACTTTGAGAAGGCTCCTTAGGTGATCTTAGGCTGGGATCTGCTAACCTAGTTCAGATCGCCCACCATCCAGTGCAAGAATCAGAGCATTGACACAACAATCGTATCCCACCCCAGCCATCTCTGATTCTACAGCCTTATGAGGACAAAAACTCTCATCACCTAGGTCTCTGAAGCGGTCCGACTGGCTGGTCCCACCTGGGCTGTTAACCAGTGTGGCTTATCCTGCCCACCACCTGGTCTGAAGGTGTAGGTCAGTAGACCTTTCAGAAGAGCATTAATCTCCCTTGGCTGCCCACCAGGACCCTTACCCACATTGCCTCCCCCCCACCTTGTGGGGCCAGTCCCAGCTTGGGGGCTGGCCACCCTGCTGGCTGGAGGGCTACAAGGAAGAAACAAGCTCGTACCTGCACTCTGTTCTTGTAGGTGCTCAGAAACGGCCAGACCTATGAGAAGAGGGCGGTGAGCAATTCTAGCAAATTCGCTGGCTTCCTGCACGACACTTTCAGCCTCCCCTGCCCACGTTCCCAAGCCCCTCCCCGCCAGGCTGACCGCTATGGGCTCCCTCCCAGGATGCACTGGGCCTTCTCTGCAACCTGAACTCTTAGGAGCAGCTAGCATAAAGCCTGCAGTGGCTCCCAGGTGAGCAAGTCTGCTCTCTGCTCCCCTCTCAGCTGGCTGGGGTGGCTGCATCCCCTCTCCTTCCTGCCCCTGCCCCTCCCACCCAGCCACTGCCTCGGTAAGTGCATGTTCCCTACTCCCCAGACCCCTTGCCACCCCAGGCCACTCCAACCCTGCCCAGGCAAGAAAGTCAGGTGCTTTGAGGTCCTGCTCCATGTAAGCCCTGGCTCAGAGGTTCCCAGTCTAGGCCTGGGACCCCTCTGGGAATGTGGAGGACACTGTAGAGGGGAGGGAGCAGCTGCAGAGGTCCAAGTATCCCTCTGGCCATTTGTGAGTGAACACAGGGGGCTGGGTCTGCTTTGCTTTCCCAGGTAATGTCTGCTTTTCTAGCTCCAGCTTCCATTTGGCCAGCCCCTCCCCCATCGCCCTAGCAGATACTCCAGGTCTCAGTTCCTTGATCTTTCTATCCAGCCACAGAGACAGTAGCTACATGGAGACAGGGTATCCTTTCTGCCCTATCCTGGTCTTGACGTTCTCCACTGCCCCCCAGTCTCCAAAATGAGAGCTGGAAGGTGCTATCATGTTCCGCTTCTTGGGTGTGTGCAGCCCAGACTCGTGCTGGGGCTCCCTGGGACATGGAGAGACAAAGGGACACTAGGCACCTCGGGCCACAGGGGGCTGTCGCCCCCTTACGGTCCAGCCAGATGGGCTCTGTGGACGATCACCTGGAGTCTGGAGTGGGAGTGGGAACTGGAGATGAAATGAGCTGAGAAACCTGAGAGATGCTATAATCCTGGAAAAGATGCCTCACATAAACACACCCATTTACAAGGACGCGGTTCGCATGCTACCTGGTTCGGACAGGTGATATTGATCTTGTATTCAAAGTTGTGCTGTGTTGTCTTCTGGCCAACAGGTTCCAGCTAAAGCAAGAAGTGGAAAGAGGTGGCAAGAAGGGAGAGGTCAGGCTGCAGGTCAGGGCTGGGGAAGGAAGGGACAGGCAATGGGGTCATTGCTATGGGGCGGGGGATCATACAGCTTGAGCGATGCGCCCCTGAACTCCTCCAAAAGCTTGCCAGAGTCTTTCTCCTACAGAGAGAGAATAGGTTTCCCTACCTCAGTCATCTTACCATGTTGTTCCAGAGGGCGCTGGCCACGTGCGCATGAGCTTTGCTGCTGAAGTGGAAACAGTCAGGAGCAAAGAAAGAGCTGTCCGGCAACCCGTCCTGCTCACAGGGCATAAAGGAGGGTCCGTGTTGGAGGACGTCCGGGACAGAAATGACACTCAGAACCGACCGGGCTCTGTGGGACTCCCCTACATCCACCAGGCTTGCTTTCCTTACCGGCGTCTTTGGCATGTCCACTTTCTCAAAGAATGGCTGCACGACCACCGTGAAATCCTCTCTTGTGTCATACCGACCATTCTCAACCAGCCGGTGAGTCCCCTCCTGCAGGAGGCAAAGGGGACAGCGGTCAGGGGGCTCCCCACCTCTGCTGGGGCTGTGTGTCATTTCTTTCCCCGCCATAGAATTGAACAGAGTCTGCCCCTGGAGTGAAATCAATCTGTAACAAAATCTCAACTGATCAGGAACCAGCTAGTTACTTTTTTAGATCAGACTTCCCCCTCAACCCCAACCTCCGCTTGCAACGGCATGTATCTGACCTAGGTGGTGGGGAGAAAAAGGAAAGGCAAGGAAAAACCCAAGACTACCAGCTTGATCTCCTCTGGAAGCTTCTGATTAAAGACTGGGACAGGGGGTGGGGGGAGGGCATGAATTCGACGTAATGACTTTTTTTGGATAATCATTACATTTAATTTATTTCTGTCCTACATTTGTTCAGAAACTCAAAGGTGAATCAGCAATTATATTTAATGCCCATTTATATCATCTGTGCCTGGTGTGTGTTTTGGGGGGCAGGCATGCTCCTGTGCATACACTCTTCTTTGAGACCCTCAGGTCTGTCCAGGAAGGTAACAGAGCTGTTACTCTCATATCTCCCCCTTGGGCTTGGTTCCAGGAGGACAAGTTAGCCCAGTTCTGGCTCCAGGTTCTGCCAGCCTCTGCCATTTTCACTGCTTACAGGATTCCTACCATTTGGGGCCAGGACCCTGGCTGGAACAGGCAGTCAGGAACATCCGTGGGGTCATTACCAAAGGCGCCACATGTACTTTTCCCTGGGGGGCAGCCAGAAAGAGAGTCCAATGCCACTAAGTAGCCGTGTGACTTTCAGCAAGATGCTTCCCCTCTCTGGACCTCTCTTTCCTCATCTGTAAGTGGGGGATGTTTGGCCAGGCCTGGACCATCCCTTAGATCCCTTCCAGTGCTACTGGTTACTCTGTGAATAGCCACAATGGCCCACAGTGGAACCAGGCCCCTCTTGGGAAATGAAAGAAATAGTGTCTAGAATGCCTGGCACATGGTGGTGGTCATGAATAGCAATGATCATCTCCATGGTGAGAGATGGGAGCCATAGCTTTTGCAGAAAGTAGGGACAGGATTCTGCCAGTGGGCGTGATGGCTTCCCGTGGCTGACCGTGAACTTCTCCTGAATCTCACTGGTTACCAACATTAGACCTGGGAACGGCATCTGAACCTACTTCCTATGTTTGGAAAAACTCCACTATATTAAGAGCAGCCCGCCTCCCACTGTACAAAATGAGGAAGACAGATGCGGGCTTTCCCAGTGACCCCCACACTCGGGCTTAGGCACATGGCCAGGGGCCCTCCAAAGCTAGTGCCAGGAGGGACAGCGTAGAACCCATTCTGCTAAAGGTGGTAGCTGTGGTTGGTTCCTAGAGGCAGAAGCGGCAGTGGTGTCCACAGTATCTCCACGGAACGAGTTCCTTGGTCTGATTTTGATCCTTATGATTTGGCCCCTAGAATTTCATGATGCCATGATTTCTGGTGCCCCCGCCTCTGATCATAGCTTTTTAACTCTTCCAGACCATCTACTTAAATAATCCAACTGCTTAAATTAACCCGCATCACATACATTTTTGTTGCTTGCCTCCAAGAACCTGTTCTACCTGGAACAGGTTTGCTCTCATGGCTGGAACCTTGGCTGCCTGCCTTCTCCTAGTACAGGCCATGGACTTCTGCCTGCCCGCAGCAGAAGGGAGTACAGCTGGGGAGTCACCCAGAGGGTGATAGATGGAGGCTTGTTCCCCCAAGCCCTGATACCCCTGATGGGAAGTGGTTCTGTTCCAAGGAGTCCATGAGTTTGAAGGATGGATCCATCCTGGTAACTGTTTGCAGCCTACTCTAGAAGAACCAGAAGGCTACCATTGTCCTCTTGAGTGACTGGATGATTATTCTGGGGGAAACCGAAGGTCGTCAAGGGAGCCAGCTGCTCTGGCCAAAGACTGGATGGAAAAAGGCCCCAAATGAATAACGCACAGGATGTCTGGAGATTATCGGCTGACTCTCTTTCTCCCTGTGCTCCCCCAGAGTACCTGCTTCCTTGGGAGAGGACAGCAAAGGACATGCAAGTCATCTCAGTGAATCCTCTAGACTCTCTTAGGTGGAAAGGGCTTCCCAGCCAGGAGTCAGGAATGGAGATTTGGTGAAGTGTGTTCAGTGACTCGGCTCTACAAGCTTGGTGCAAATAAACCGAATCACAGTCCCTGTGGTCTTTCAAGGTGTCTTCAAATCTGCAAACGGCTCACTGGTCACCTCACACCCTCATACTGGACAGCAGGAATCATGATAATGTAAGCATGATCTCATTTTCTCACCAGAGACCACGCAGCATTTCCGGTGCGGTCTCAGAACCTGTTCTCAGCTTACCTGGTATTGCTTATTCACTTCGATGAGGGCAGCAAGTTCTGTTGAGTTATCCTCAAACTTCAGGACACAGGGGCACAGGTTCCTGCAGACCGAACCAAAGAGATGCCTCACCCCACCAAGATCACTGTCCAAATGCATGACATTGACTTGAGATTCACAATCTATTTGACCTAGAGGTGTTAGAAGTCAGTGCTAATGGAGGCCCCGACAGATGAAGCTGGAGGAAGTTCCCCAGAGCTGCATTTTCTCATGAAAACGAGCCAGTTACTTCTGACCTCTGCAGGAATGACTTCCAGAGCTGGTTACCTTATGACTGTGTGGGGACAGACCAGGCAACAGAGGTAAAGCACACCTACTTTTAAATAATAATAGTGGCAACAACGCTCAGAATAAGGGCTCACAGGTCCTGATGCTCACCGTGCCAAGAGCTCTATTAACCCATTTGATTCTCCTCTCAGCGATTCAAGAAGTTGTATTATCATCTCCATTTTATAGAGGAGAAAACTGAGGCTCCATGTGGTTAAGTACTTGCTCAAGGTCACATGGAGACTATGTGTGGGAGCCAGGACTTGAACTCTAGTCTGTCTGGTCTGAACCTGAGCTCTTAATCCCTAATTAAACTGCTTCTGTCCAGTCTGTACCTCTGCTCTGGTTGGCCACCTTGCCCATCTGGGCTTTTGGTCTGGGGGTAGGGGGGTGCACAGGGTGAGGGGATCAGAGTGTGCGTGGCTCAGAATAGACTCGTGCCTCCAAGGAAAGGACCACCACGGAGACAGAACAGTGGAGAGGCGGCAGGACGAGGTGACCCCGAGTCTGCCTCACCTGGCAGTCAGTGACTTGGCCATTACAGGGCTGAGAAGGGACCTGGCAGATACCTTCTTCTGAACTGTTAGCTTTAATGGTCTGAAAACCCTGCAGTGATGGGCAGCAAGAGACTTTTGGGTAAGCTGCGCTGAGACGAATCCACTGAACCCCTGGGTGGCCCAGTGACTGGAGAAAGTGGGAGCCAGGGGATGAGTCAGCCGCTGGAGATACGGCACGCCTGACACTGGCTGCTTTCATAGGCATGGGTCACGCCGCAGCCGGCCTCCCGCTCACGGGCTCCTCAGGCCTTCCCCGGCTGGGGGGAGACCTATATGGTCTGGGCCCCCAGGTGAGGTCTGGCACGCATCTTCAGGGGAGTAACCAAGGTGCTGCTTCATTTGCAAGAGCAAATCTGGCCCTTGTGAATTATTCATTTACTCCCTCAGCAAACAGGGGCTCTGCTGTGTGAGCCGTGACTCATGTGGGGCAGTGGGGGGAGGGTAGGGCTGCGGGGAGAGGCGCATGAATCATCACCACGTGCTGTGCTCAGGGCTGTCATGAGGGCCTGTCAAGGGCTACAGGGCCAGGGAGGACATTGGGGTGGGGCACAGCCCGCAGGACCTGGGCTCAGGGTCCAGGGGAGGCCATGCAGGAAGGAATGCTGGCAGAAATGATCCTGCTCAGGTTAGAAAGATGTCTTAATCCAGAAGGTCAAGGAGAGGTATCATATCAGAGAAGGGGCTGCCTTTGGCTGTGGAGACAGGGGATGAAAAAAGCCTTTCCAGGGCCTTCTCAGGACCAGGGCTCTCTGTGTTCATAATAGATTGTTCCCTGATTCTAATGTGACACCCTCCCCTCCAGCAAGTGACCGTAGTCCCACAGTTGTGAGTGCCCAGCCTAGGACACCCTCACCAGAGAGAAGTTCCCTCTGTCCTGGAGATGGGGCTCGATGGTGGGATGTTCTGGTTACACCGACTGGTGACCTGTGACCCAGCCCACACAGGCTCACTCCATTCCTCACGCTTTACTCTTCCCTCCCAGGAGAACTGAAGGGTGTCCTGAGCTCCCAGGATAGCCAGGAGGATGGTCGGGTGGTGACACAGACCCCAAGGTTAGTTGAGGTCCACATTGGGCTCACAAAAACCCATGAGGCCTCGTCAGGTTAGAAAATGGGGTGCGCTTAGCCCTCCTCACACATCTGCGCTTGGACTTTCTAATGAATCAGAGTTGCTTTCTGCTAAGGATCCCCTGGCACTTTAGGGAATGGGGGAGAAGCTTCCTTCTCACCTGAGGATAAGCCTTGGGCAGCTGATGTTTATCTCCTGGTACAGCTCCCTCAGATTGATGATCTCCAGAACCTTCACCAGGTTCACAAATGCACGAGGAACCTGAGAAAGGCAAGGCCTGTCCCCAAGAGGATAGAGGCTGGCAGCTCCAGTCCCTCACCTAGGTCTGGGCCAGCCTCTCCTGCTGGATACCCGGTCTGTGGTCTTTCATGCCCCATCCACATTCTTCATCCCTCCCGCCCCATCTCCTCCCCGCCCCCCTGCTTTTGACACCTATGGTGTTCAGGCTTCTGGGACCAGGACAGCGGCACTGTCAGTGCTGGCTTCCAGGGAAAGGCAGGTGGGAAGTCAGAGCTCCTCCAGGCCAGGTCTGAGACCCAAGAAAGACCGTTGGTTGAGCTGCTCAGAGGCCACACAGCCCAGCCTACACACCTCAGCATGGAGGATGTCCAGAGCCTTCCCGATGTTGTCCGTGAAGTTCTGAGGAGAATAGCGGGCCTGCGGGAAAAGGGAAGATCTAACACCATCCACCACCTAACTTCTGTGTGGACCAGACTCATTCATGTCTTGGGTCCCCTCCTTCTTGTATGTTAGCCAGAATGGGTGATATTGAAACATAAGGTTGGCCTGTGGAGCCCCCAGCCTTCAGACCAAACCCACCATCCTTAGGCTGGTCATGGCTGTGACCTCCCCGGAAACCTTGTTGTTTTTTGCATAAAGTTATGGAAAGTTCTGGATCCACTTTGCATTAATTAGATGCAGGGACTTAGCTAAAGCCAACATTCTGGAAGCAGTTTGGCTATCTGTATCCAAGGCACTGAAAATGTGCAGCATCCCCCCAGAGTGAGATGGAGAGATAAATACACGCTAAGTTCATACGGCAACATGGTAACAACTGTAAAACCTAGGCAGTGGGTAGACGGGCATTTACTACATAATTCTCTGCACTTCTCAGTATGTTTGGAAATTTCTGTGATAAAACAGTAGGGGAAATGTACATACCTTCTTGCCTAAAAGTCTTACTACTCAGAGCATGTATCAGAAAACTATTATGGGTGCCCATCGAGATGGATGTTTCTCCTGGTGTTATTTATAACAGGCATAATTAGAAGCAATATAAGCTAAATACACGGTAAATGGTGACAGTTAAGTTTGGCCAATACGGGTTATGGGCTAGTTATATGGCCATTAAGAATTATTTTATGGAAGACTACTGACATAGGATCATCTTCCCAATGGATCGCTACTGAAAAAAAAAAAAACAACCGCAGATCACCAAACAATATCTCCAGAAGGAAGCTATTTTCAGCAAATAATAAAATAACTTCTCCCTTTTCTCAGAAAAATGCCAGAGAGACATTTAACAAAATGTTAGCGATAGCATTTCTGGGTGTTGTAATTACAGAAAATATGTTTTTTCTTTGTGCTTTGATGATCTTCCAGTGTGCACTGCTTATAAAATTAAAAAAAAAATTTAAAACCTATTATTTTTAAAGTCAGCTGAATTGAATGTAGAAGAGGTACAGGCATGCCTAGCATAGGCAGAAAAGGTGGAAGTTACAAGAAGGCCAATTTGGGCTTGACACAAACACTACCAAAAATTGGTACTTGCTTATAGTACTAATGAGAGCAAGTTAAAAAGCCGCCTGTCGCTGGGAATATTCAACAGCTAGGTTCTCGGGAAGGCATTCCTGCAGCAGGTGGGAGAGTAGTCAACAGGATTTGTGGGGTTCATCCAGCTCAGAGATTCTGGGGTTCCACGAAGAAGCACCACACCCACAGGCAGCAGCCTGGCTCTTGAGGTTCCCATCAGCTCGGAATGACTTAGCTCTGAACCATGCTTAAATGTTTGCATTAGGAAATCATTTTTTTCCATTCAAAACAGAGACAGTAAGGCAGTTCAATGCTGGAAAAAGGAACTGACTTTAATGATCTATATGAAGATATGCCTGATTTTTCTAGATCCTTGGAACGTTACCTTGCTTTCTAGAATGATATGATCAGGCTCCCTTGTGGTAAAACCGAATCAAGATCAGTTTCATAACCAGTTCTATCGAGTCTTTGCCTGGAGGTGAATGCACTCTTGGTCTCAGGGTTAATTCCAGGTTACAAGCCCCAAGTGCCAAGCCTGCTGCACTCGCTCTAGCCACCTGGTGCGGAAATCCCTCCCTGGGGGGAGTCTGGAGTTAAGGGCCTAGAGGCTCACCGGGTCACTGCAGAAATCACAGAGATCATTGCCTCCGATGAACACGGTTATTATCTTCCAATCCTCCTGAAAATTTATCTTCTGAAATGAATAGGAAACAAACAAGTAAGTGCCTTGCTCCAGAGCTGAGTCAAGAAGACAGGGTACCAAACTCTGGCAGGGATGGGTTCTCACCTCCCGGAGGGTTTAATGGACATCACTATTTTCTATTCTGTGTTTTTGGGGTCCTGAGGTCATAGGTTACCAGTTGGAGGGGCTAGATCACTTGTGGTTTTTAAAGTGGGTTCTCTGGACTTCCATGTGGTCCCTGACCCTGACCCTCTCTGTCTCCATGGATTTCTCTGGCTCATTCCCTCTTCCGGGGAATGCTAGCTCAAGCGGGCCTAGGAGACTGGGACTGTGAATTACCGTGTCATTCTTCATCAGGTCCACCAGCCTCCTGGCCTGAACAGGTAAATCCCTGTGGACACATCCAGACAGAAGTCAGGTGATGAGCAGAGACCATGAAGCTGGGGGAGGGAGGGGACTTGGCGGAGACAGCAGCAATCAAACAGGCAGCAGGAGAGTTGGACTGAAGGCCACCCTCCCGTCCCAGAGCACCTTCCCTATCCAGCATCCTCTGGAGGTGGAGGGTTGGGGGGGGGGTGCATTGTGACCGCGCATCGGGACAGGCAGAGCACTCCACATGTGAGCGGGGGACTTAGCGGCATGTTTCTTTTCCAGGCCAGGCTCAGTCAGGGCAGACAGAAGGCTGCATGTGCATTTCATGTCACGCATGGCTTGGTATGAGCCTGCCTATGTAGGTGCCGTGAGCTTTGCCTGCAGGGCACCCGCACCACCAAGGCCAAGTCAGACATACCCAGGTTTGACATTTAGTCACCTCCTGCTAACTGCGGAATGTAACCCAAGTGTGCCGTCCCCAAAGACTGCAAACATGGAGATAAAACCCTGTATCTTCAAGGGTCCTGAGGAGCAGCACATGAGTCAAGCAAAGCAGCCTCATGGACTAAGACCCCCCCTTTTGGAGCCAGGCAGCACGGGGCTGAATCCTGGGCCCAGCCCCCACCAGCCGGGAGAGCTTGACAAAGTGCTTAATCTTGCAAACCCTTAGTTTGGTCCTGTGAAAGACGTGCATGGGCAACACGCTTTCTCCACTGAGTTGTCAGATGGATTAAATAGAGAATTTAGAGCAGCACGTGGTAAGCCTCCATATTAGAAATTATCCACTGAATCCCATCTCCTATCACCACCACCATCCCCGGTCTCTGGCACCACCCCGGCAGGAAACAGTGGTTGTCATGTCTCAGCGCAGCCGGCCTGGTCTTCGTCACAGGGGACTAGGCAGGTATCAAATCTCCTGGGCGAGGATCTCCTTGCATCTTGGTTCCCTCATCACTGGAAGCCATCAGGACACCTGCTCTGAGGACCAGAGCTGGATGATTACTTGACCTCTCTGAGCCTCAGTACGGAAACCTGGGTGTGTGACCTGCACAGGACATGGGGCTAGTAGACGTGAGGGTGCCTGCTGGGCTGGGCACGGCGGGTGTGTCTGACGGTTTATTACCAGACCTGGGCTAGGGCCTGCCGGGCACGAGGACTACAGGCCACATGGTCAAGGTGACCCATTTGTTCAGGCCACTTTGCCTCTTTGTGCTACAGTTTCTTCATCTGTAATATGGGAGCAATCGTCACTAACCCCTCCCTATGACTCAGGAAGTGCTTGGACGGATGGATGACTTGCACAAAAGGGCCCCACGGCCTTGAGGAAAGCAGGAGAGAGATCCACGGTCATATGAATCATGGACTTTATGTTCTCCACCAAGGACTCCTTCTTGGATGCCTCCCTGACCTAATCAAGCTTATAAATGCCTTTCTGGATACCACATATGCTTGGAAAAAACCCAAAATTATGGTAATATTAATGCCAAAATTTGGGGGCAGTCAATTGGATAGCTTTTCACCCTTCTCCCGCCAAAAGGAAGACGAAGCCACAGGATTTATTATGAAATGGATTAGGTTTTGGAAAAAAATCTCTGATTTGGATGACTCCCGTCCTGAATAAATGGGAGTTACTCAGGTGAACTGTAGTTTCGGGGATGGTGTTGAGAGCTGGTTAAATGATGTCAGGGAATCTGGGAACCAAACACAGAATTCCAAGGAATTACGTGGCAAAAAAGAAATGGAAAATAGGATTAAGAAACAGAGAGGATCTTTCCATATTTTTCCTAGATTGGGTGCGGTATTTGCTTTTGTCTGCCCAGGTGGCAAATCTGAAAAAGCACCTTAGGCTTGGGGATCAGGGAGAGAAATGGAGGTGCAGGACCCAGGAAAGCTGGCCTTGCTCTCCTGCTCTCAGGAACCTGCCGTTCAGGATGCACGGACCACGATAATGGTCCCCTTGCTCCCCAGCAGTTTCCCCAGGCAGGTCCTGCAGCCCTGCTGCATCACCCCTAGCACGACTATGCTGACCCAGTATGTGCGTGTGTGACTTACACCCCCCAGAACTTTCAGCTTCAACACGACATTGAGCCTCATAACCACCCCATGGGACAGGTTCACCGCCAGTCCCATCTCGGAGGCTAAGGCTTCGGGAGGCTGGGGCAGGGGTGGGACGTGTGTGCCAGGACTCAGACGCATGGCTTCCCTCCTGGGAGGGCTCTCTCAACAACCCAGCAAAGATGCAAAGTGTAGAGCCTGCAAAGACTGCCTGGAAACCATGTCCCCCCGCCCACCCTGCCCCAGGAAGGGAGGGACAGGATAGATGGAGCATTAACAGAGTCGTAAAAACTGGAACTCAGAGTCCGCCCCCTTACACCGCCATCTTCTGTGGACAGGAGTAAAGTAATTTGCTCCAAGCATAGGCCTGGCATCAGAGTAAACTGTGACTAGTTCCTGGGGTGGTATTGGGGGTGGACTTATAGATTTCTGTGTCCCACAGTGAGGGACACCCCAGGAGAGCCCACCCAGTCCAGTCTTTGACCCTGAGAACTCTCCCGTGGACCAAGGCCCCCCTCCCTAGCCTTCAGCCATACACCCCAGTCCAGGCCAAGCCCCTGACTAGGTCCCCAGAGGATCTGTGTGGTCCCCCCCAAGCTCCCTTGCTCACTCGGCTCGGTCTCCTGCCACAGCCTGATTTAGGAAGGCTCCAGGGCTGTTTTCTTTCCCGGTGCCAACAGAGAAGCCCCTCAGGGAAGGGTTGAATTCCCGGAGGATGTCTGGAAACACAAAGAAGAGACACATTTAGCAACTATCCCCAAACCATCTTCCGATTCCTTCGATAAGTGCCAGTGCATGTCAGGGACAAGGGAACCTCACCCTTAAAGCTCTTAACCTTACTGTTCTCTCAGCTTGGGAAGAAAGTGTCCAGCAGGCTGATGCTTAACCAGGGCTCAACAAATTATTGCTGAATAAACGTAAGTCTGGGTTTGGTGCTTCTCTCATGCATTTTTCTTTTTGTCTTTTTCTTCTTCTTTTTTTAAAATAAATATTTATTTATTTGAGAGAGAGAGAGAGGCAGTGAGCAAGCGAACATGAGCAGGGAGAGAGGGAGAAGCAGGCTCCCCACTGAGCACAGAGCCTGATTTGGGGCTCAATCCCAGGACCCCGAGATCCTGACCTGAGCTGAAGGCAGACTCTCAACCGACTGAGCCACCCAGGGACCCCTCTTTTTGTTTTCTACGTATACAATAGTTTTTGGAGATAGAATTCACATACCATAAAATCCACAATTTAAAGAGCATTTCAATGGCTCTTGGTATGTTCAGAGTTGTGCAAGGTTCACCATAACCAACTTTAGGATATTTTCATCACCCCAAAAAGAAACCCTGTGGCCAGGAGCGGTCCCTCCCCCTCCCTTCCAACCCTGTGTTGATCACTAACCTACCGTGTCTCTCTACAGGCTTGCTTATTCTAGACATTTCACATAAATGGGATCACACGACATGTCTCTTGGGGCCGGCTTCTTTCACTCCGTGTTCTCCGTGTTCTTCCATGTTATAGTGGAGATCAGCGCTGCACACCTTTCTTCGCCTAATAACATCCCATTGCACGGATCTACCACATTTACCCATTCATCAGTTGAAGGATTTGGACTGTTCCCACTTTTTTGGATTATTATGAATAGTGCTGCTGTGAACACTTTTGTACCCAATTTCGTGTGAATTTCTCTTGGATATATACCTAGGAGTGGAAATGTTTAACCTTCTGAAAAACGTTCAGACCTTTTTTCCAAAGGAGCTGTGCCAATTTACCTTCCCATCAGGAGCATATGAGGGTTTTAATGTCTGGATATCCTCACCAACCTTTATCTTTTTAAAAAAAATAACCATTCTAGGGGCGCCTGGGTGGCTCAGTGGGTTAAAGCCTCTGCCTTCGGCTCAGGTCATGATCCCAGCATTCTGGGATCGAGTCCCACATCGGGCTCTCTGCTCGGCAGGGAGCCTGCTTCCCCCCCTCTCTCTGCCTGCCTCTCTGCCTACTTGTGATCTCTGCCTGTCAAATAAATAAATTAAAAAAAAAAAACCATTCTAATGGATGTGAGAGAGTATCTCATTACAGTTTGGTTTGCATTGATGGTTACTCACGTCGAGCATCTTTTCATGTGCTTCGTGGTCACTTGTGTATCTTCTTTGGAGAAATGTTTATTCAGATTCGTTGGCCATTTTTAATTGGCCCAAATCGAATTATCTTATTATTGAGTTATAGGAGTTCTTTGTATATTCTAGATACAACTTTCTTATCAGATATGATTTGCAAACATTTTCTTTCAGTCTGGGTTTTCTTTTTACTTTCCTTTTTTTTTTTAAGATTTTATTTATCTATTTGACAGACAGAGATCACAAGTAGACAGAGAGCGAGAGGGGGGGAAGCAGGCTCCCTGCTGAGCAGAGAGCCCAATGCGGGGCTCGATCCCAGGACCCCAAGATCATGACCTGAGCCGAAGGCAGAGGCTTTAACCACTGAGCCGCCCAGGCACCCTTCTTTTTACTTTCTTGATATTCTTTGAAGCTCAGAAGTATTTCATTTTGTCCAATCTATTTTTAGTTTTGTCACTTGTCCTTTTGATGTTATATCTAAGAAGGCTTTTTTAGCCCAAGGTCATGAAAATTTGCTTCTATATTTTCTTCTAAGGGTAACTTTAGCTCTTAAGCCTATGATCTATTTTGAGTTAATTTTGTATATGGTATGAGGTAGGAGTCCAACTTCATCTTCTGCATATGGCTGTATAATTATCCCAGCACCATTAATTGAAAAGACTATTCTTTCCCCATTAGTCTTGGTACTCATGTTGAAAATAAGTTAACCGTACATATGAAGGTTTATTTATGGACTCTCAATTCTATTCCATTAATCTATACAGCTATCCTTATGCTAGTACCACATTGTCTTGATTATTAGAGTTTTATTAAGTTTTGAAATCGGGGACTGTAAGTCCACTGAATTTGTTCTTTTGCAACATTATCTTGCCTATTCTGGGTCTCTTGCATTTTCACATGAATTTTAGAGTCAGCTTGTCAATTTCTGCAAAGAAGCCAGCTGGAATTTTGATAAGGATTATATTGAATCTGCAGATTAATTTGGTGGATGCTGCCATCTTATCAATATTAAATCTTATGATTCATGAACATAGGATGCCTTTCCATTTATTTAGGTCTGATTAAACTTCTTTCAGTAATGTTTTGGAATATTAAAAGTATAAAAATGAACTTTGTCAAATTTATTCTTGTGTATTTTTTGATGCTATTGTAAATGGAATGTTACCTTTTAATTTCATTTTGAGGTTGTTAATTGCTAGTGTACGGAAATACAATTAATTTTTGCATATTGATGTTGTACCCTGCAATCTTGCTGAACCCATTTATTAGTTCTAATAATTTTTAGTGGATTCCTTCGGGTCCTATATATAAGGCTATATCACCTGCAAATGCAGATAGCTTTACTCCATTTTTAACCTTGATGCTTTTTCTTGCATTTTCTTGCTTAATGATCCTGACTAGAACCTCCAGCATAATGTTGAATAAAAGTGGCAAGGGTATACATCTTGATCTCAGAAGAAAAGCATCTTGCTTTTCCTCATTAAGTATGATGTTAACTGTGGGCTTTTGTAGATGCCTGTTATCAGATCGAGAAAATTTCCTTCTATTTTTAGTGTGTAGAATATTTTTTATCATGAGAGGATATTAGTTTTTATAAAATACTTTTTCTTATCTATCGAAATAATCATGTAGATTTTGTCCTTTATGCTCTTGATATAATGTATTATATTAATTGACCTTTTTATTTGAAACTAACCTTGCATTCCCATTTAGTCATGGGGTATAATCCTTTTTAAATGTTGTACTTTGCTTGCTAGTATTTTGTTGAGGATTTCTGTACATTCAAAAGAGATATTGGTCTGTAGTTTTCTTTCCTTGTAATATCTTGGTTTTATTTTTGTTATTAAGATAATAATGTTAATAAGATAAGATATTAAGATAAAAATACTTAGGAATATGTAATATCTTTGTCTTATTCTTGTTTTTAAGATAATAATTTTTATTATTAAGATAATAATATCTTTGTCTTATTTTGTTATTAAGTCTCATAGAATGAACTGGGCAGTATTCCTTCCCTTTCCATTTTTGGGAGGAGTTCGTGAAGAATTGATGTAAATTCTTCTTTCAGTGTTTGATAGAATTCAGTAGTGAAACCAAAAAGGCTAGGGCTTTCTTTGGTGGGAAGTTTCAAAATTCAATCACTTTGTTATATATCTATTCAGATTTTCTATCTTGTCTTGAATCGGTTTCAGTAATTTGTGTCTTTCTAGGAATTTTATCATTTTCTCTAAGTTATCTCATTTATGGGCATACAATTATTCAAAATATTCTCATAATCCTTTTCATTTCCACAGTAAGTTCTCCTCTTCTGTTCCTGATTCTGAGGCTCTCCTCTCATCCCCCTTGATCAGTCTGATTAAAGACTTGTCATTTGGTTGATCTTTTCAATCTCATGCACTCTAACGTTTTTACCGCACTGGATCTACACTTGATTGTCACTTTTCCATCTCCCCAGCTTGGCTGAGAACTCCTGAGAGCAGGCTCCGTACACACCCCAGACTCTCACATACCCTCAGCAAAGGCCTGTGGACTGAATGAAGGATGACGCAAAGCTGACCAAGCCTGGGAGATCTGCTACAAGTCATGCGGTTACTGAGAAAAAACTCCAGGCCGGAACTCTACTCTCTCAGCTCCAATACAGGGCACTTTCCCCCGGTCTCACAATCAGCTAGGTTATGGGAAAGGAACGGGCAAGGCACCAGCCATCCAGGCACCAGGCCAGGCAGCAGAGTCTTCCCTAGGACCAAGCCCTGCAACAGGACCTGCACAACACAGAGGCATTGAATTCCTTCCTTGTGGCTTTGGGGACATTGTGCCCAATGGATAGAAATTACTCTGATAGATATGATATGATATGATAGATAGATATGATAGAAATTACTACTACTCAGTAGAAGGAAGAGCTGTGAAGTCACTAAAGCCATCTGGAGATAGAAAGGATTGTCCTCAGTTCCCCCTTACTGGAGGAAACCAGCACAGGCCAGCTAGCTACCTATCAGGAAAACCACAGAAAGGCACTCCACATTGTTTAGAGTGAGAACTGGGTGGTTTATGTGGTTATCTATACCAAGAATGTTCCATTACCTTTCCTTTCTTGACGAATTCTAGTTCTTAAAACCGCTTTCCAGAAAGCAGCTTTAACCGCCTCCTATTTATTTTCCCTTAAACATGTATGTAGCTCTAATTGTTGGTACATGGGCCTGTCTTTAGGGAGACGCACCCCAAAGAAACTGTGATGATGGCATGAGGGCAGGGACCTTGGTTCATGCTCCTACTTCCCAAGCAGCCAGAACTGGAGTCTTTGTTGGATTAAACTGAAGGAGGAGTCAAACTGAGCTTCTATTCTGACCCTATGTTCTCGGAATTTTTCTAACCCATTTTCATGCAGTTATCTCTGTGGGGATTATCTGGCCCCTACAGTCAAACTGTCCTTACAGCTCTAGTAAGGAAGAATCTGAACGGGCAATGATCCATTGCTGGGCCAAATGCATCAGGGAGGAGGACTGTCTCAGTCCTTCGTGAATCACTGTAGCGAAAGGTCTTGAGCCATTAGCCATTTCTAGTTATTTTCTCCACGATAATAGAGTGGGAATCGGCGGGCCCAGCAAGCTTTGGAAATGCTGGGCCAGCTCCCGCCCAGTTGATCACAGTCACAAAAGCAGCCCAGACCACCTCCCCTTGCAAGAGCAAAACCAATAACACTACGTGAGGCCCGATCAGTGCCCCGCCCCATGTGGAGATTAAGCCATATCTACCATCAAAGTCTCAGAGCCTTAAACCTCAGATAACTTCTCAGTTATATTACAAACCGAGATATATTCCAGACTCTCACACATTGCAAAGGGGTAATTACAAGAAAAGTCAATGAGATCGGGACCAGTTAAGTTTCTTAGGCAAGATTATTAGGTAGAAGATGTGAAGGGAAAGTAACGAAACGATAACATTTCGTGCACGCATGCTTTAGGAACACACACTGTGATGTGTGTGCCCTAAGGAGAAGAAAAGGACGCCTAAGAAGACCATTCAGAGAATGTGGCTCAGGCTTAAAAACAAACAAACAAAAAATCATTCCTAGCAGGCCGTCGCTGAAGTGACTTAAGGGAAACTTTCCCGGCCCCGAGCCCCAGTGTGTTTGCACAGCCTGCACAAGGTCGCTTCAACCCTCACGGCGGCAATAGAGGCGTTTCCTAGAGCCACACACAGGAATTCAGCGTCTTTGGCTGCAGTGGTGCTTCATGCTGCCGGGACCCAGGTCCACGCCTCCCACAAAGGTGCTCTGCTCAGAATGACAGGCAAAGAGGGTGCCCTTTCCCGCTTTCTAGACTCGTGTCCTGATAATGACTTGCACTAAGATTTGGCCTGAACTCTCTTCTCCTCTCTCTCTTCCTTCCTTGGACGAATAGTATTTCTTCTAAAACACATCTCTCCGAGGCTTTCCCAACGCTCACCAAGCAGAGCAGGGCCCCCCCTGCCTCGGGGACGCAGCGGCCCCTGGCGAACGCGGCCGAGTGGCACCGCCCGGCTCCCTGCCGAGCCCGCGGCCGCCACCAGGAGGCGCTGCAGAGCCGCGCAGGCGAGCCCGCCTGCCAGCCCCCCCCCCCCCACTCCCGCCCACCCCCGCCCGGGGCAGCTTCACTCACTTGGCAGGGTGGTGACGCTGCTGAGGTTGTGATCCCCTCCGCCACTGTGGTGGGGGGGAACAGAAAAGAAGAGGGGGTCTGAGAATGCCGGCGACACCAGAACAGCCCAGACGCTGCCAAGACAGGCCTCTCCCCTTCTGGGGGCCCCCCGGGGGCTTGGAGCTTGTCGTTTCCTTATTATTGCGGTGGAAAACAAAACCAGGACACAGCAACGCCTCTGCCTTGTCCCCACAAACCGGAACATCCAGCCAAGAAATGGATTTACAGGGCACGACAGAGACTTGACATTGGGGTCGGGGAACCAAGTGGGCCTCTTCACCCCTTTTTTAAAGGCAGAGTGACCCTTCCCTGGATGCCGAGGCCAGTCGTGCCCCACCAGCCACTGCCGCTGGGCACGGCTATTGCCACTGACAACAGAGTGGACAGGTTTGCCCTCTCATCGCTCTCTTCCCATTTGGCTTGGGAAAACCTGCGGTGAAAGGGTGTCTTCTAGGGTGCAACCCATCTTCCAAGCTGCTTCTCAAATTCCAGGGAAATCAGAGTTGGATGGGTTTCTGGGCATGAAAATGTGGAACATTCCAGAGTTTATTGGCTTCCCTGCTTTTCCATATCCCCTCATTCTCTGCCAAGTATGTCTGGGAACATTTAAAAGGGTCTCAAAATGTTTGGGGTTTATTTCTGTGCAACGTCACAGGGGAGGATGCCAGGGATTCAACACTCTGGTTCAGTCTGGGGCCAGAGATGCCAGATTCCAGGCTGAGGAAACAGCAAACCTGCCCTCTCACGCTTGGCAGGAGCCGGGTGTTCAAAGCACGAGTCCAGCTCCCTGCAGCCAGTGGCAGCCTGGATTTGATTACAGCCAAAGCAGGAGAAGCCGGCATGAGGCAGTCACGATGGGGGAATGTGCCAGATTAGGGGTCAGGAACCATCTGCTCTACTTTCTGTTCTTTTGCCATCTGGCTGTGTGACCGCAGACAGGTTACTTGCCCTCTCTGAGCCTCACTTTCTCATCCAGAAAATGAAGGCCCTTTAATAATGATGCCTGCTACCATTTGGATCTACTTTGTGTCAGGCACCGTGCTGGAGGCTTAAAGTCTA
The DNA here is from genome assembly GCA_004024625.1 of Mellivora capensis. Taxonomy (NCBI): domain Eukaryota; kingdom Metazoa; phylum Chordata; class Mammalia; order Carnivora; family Mustelidae; genus Mellivora; species Mellivora capensis. Next base: position 13,605 of record PISX010007931.1, on the reverse strand, counting down.
ACCCTCAGGACAGCGCTCAGGCAGTATTAGGATCCCAGCACCGACAGTAAGGAGACATGCTCAGAGAGGTCAAGTAACTTGCCCAGGGTGGCACAGAGCTGGGCAGCTAGGATTCGGGCACAACTCTGGTTTCAAAGGCCACTGCCCCTTCTGAGCTTATGCCCCAGAGGGAGAAATGAAAGCTAGGGAAGGTTTTCAACCCAAACATTTGTGTAGTTTCTCTCCCAAACTCCTCCTGCTCAGGTCTCAGTTCCTGTCCTGGGAAATGTAATGGTTTGGGGAAGCTTTGCTTTCCTTCCTCCAAGTCAAACAGAAGGGTCTCACTGAAAATCACTAATCAGGTGGTTCATGTGCCCGCTAGAGGAATGGTTTTCTGGGATGCCCCGGGGTCCTCCCTCCCCCCGCTATAATGAAGGGGTCATTCAGGGTCTTACCACATTCTTACTCACCTCCAGGACAGGCCTCGGTACTGAGTCAAGACATCTAAGACGTCCCCAGGCTTGGATCCGGCCCCATTACCTGCCTGACAGGCAACATCAAGGGGTGAGTTTCCTTGCCTGCTGGCCAGAAACTCCCCCATTCTGGGTCTGGCCGGGAATGCCTGGGCACCCCCTAGAGTCCAGAGTCAAGACAGGCCCCAGTCCTGATGTGCCTCCTGCCTCACAGGAGTGAGCGAGAGCTCCCGCTGGGAATCCTGGCGCCGTCCACAGCGTGGCCTCACCCTAAGAAACCCTGCCCACACCCAGATCAGGTGACTCCAGGCTAGCAGAACTGCTCTGGAAATTAGACAGCAGTGTCCGTTTTTCCAAAGGACATATTTCAGGGTCCCATTTGCCTCATTCTTCAAAGTTGTGAAACAAAAGCCCATCACAGTCCTTTTATATCAATATAGCTCATGTACACACAATTTAAAAGATAGAAGAAAATAAAATGCCATGTCCCTACCCCTCAGTTGAAGAGAGAGCCTGGTCTTTTGAAACCTCAACCTGGACACACTCTGCAGGTGCATGGCCCTAGCCTAAAGCGTGTCACTTCTAAGCAGGGCCATGGCAAAGGTCATGCTGAAGACTGGTCTCTCGGACAGCATGGGGAGAGGCTGGCCTCCATGAGAGGACCTCCCCCAGCCCATGGGGGGACCTCTGCTTTCTGGGGCCCCATTCCTCTGCCACGTGCCATGTATGTTACCCTCCAAATGGTGCCTCCCAGGAAGTCCCGAAGAACTGTGTCGGATTCTTGATGAGTCCTTATCCTGAGAGAACTTTGAGGGGACCAGGGGTTGGAGGGTAGCAATACTGGGCCACGCCCAGCAGGAAGTGGTGGGGATAAGCCATGCTAAGGACCAGCCTGCCTGTCCTTCCAGAAAGTTAGGAGCAGCAGGGGGTTTGGGGTGAAGAGTCGCCGAGGGGTCACGGGGGACACAGCTGCAGTACCGGGAGAGGATTCCGGACTTGGAGTCGGGCTGGTGTGAGTCCAGCATCTGGGAGCTATGCGGTCGTGGGCACTGGGTTCACCTGCCCAGCTTCACCTCCCTTATGGGTTAAGTTTAAGGAGAGTCGCATTTCACAGGATTGTGTGGGTGAGGTGAAATGAGACAGGTCAAAGGCTGGGTGGCCACAGATCTGAACAGTGCCTGCTGGCCTTTGGGGAAGATTCCGCTGGAGGCCCTGAACTCTACTGACCCAGAGAGCAGCGGCTGGAAACGTCTGTAATGAGTCACTCCTGAGCAGAAGCGCGTGTCTGGGAGCCTCTGGGACCCTCCCCCCTGTCTCTCTAGGGCCTGATTTTGCTTCTCCTGGATAGCACTTTGCAGGCCTGAAGGGTCACCTTGGAGTGGCTGCAGGAGTGGGCCGGGACCATTTTCTGTGCCTCCCTCTCTTCCACTCCCCCCGCCCCCCGCCCCACCAGCACCTGCTCCTGTCTCCTTCTCTCTTCCTCCTCCTTTCACTTCCTCCATGACAAGTGTCAGGGCTTTGAAGGAGCCTCACACCACAGGGGAGACCTAGTACGATCTGCCCACCCCTGCCAGGCTGTGAGATCTGTCCCAGCTGCTCCCTTTGAGGTCCCCCCACTTCCTGCTCGCTCCTTCATTCAGCGTTGGGAGAGGAATACGAGGTTAGGCTGGATGTGGGGAAAAGTGACGGGTGAGGAATGCTGGGTCCAGGGCAGGCGGGCTGGAGAGGGGCTGGAGATGGCCGCAGTGGAGAGTTCCTCTCTCCGGGGTCTCCTAGGAGTCAAGACCGCCTTCCACAGTGGGGCAACTCACCGTGAGAGAGTCACCCAGGGCGCCGATGACCTTGATGTCAGCCGGCTTCAGCCTGTGAACTGAGAACACATACCCGTGAATGGCAGAGAGAAAATGAATGAATGAAAATGAATGAAGACCTTCCAGGAAGACTGAGAGAAAGTCCAATTGTAACAGCAACTCAGTTGGACAGAGAGTCTAAGAGCCCATCCTTGTCATAAGGCTCCACGGTAGCAGCTGCAGGGTCCACCTGCCCTCTTTGCCTGAGGACGCCCTCGGAGGCTCTGCAGCTGGACGGCAGGACCCATCTTTGGGCTGGGGGGCGGGGTCAGGGCGTGGTGTCCGGGGCCTTTGGTGAGAGCTGATGCCACCAGGTGAGCAGATCCCGTTGGGGCCTGAAGCTGCCCCTGGCCACTCCGTCTGAGGATGAGGCAGGAATTGTGGCAGAGCCACAACCAACCCTTCATCTATTCTAGGATCTACTGATAATTGGGATCAAATTTTATATCATCCATATATTGATGAACAGAATCAGCTCGGTTTTTCTAAAGTGAAAAGGAACATGCTTTTATACCAGTGACTGATTTAAAAAAAAAAATCAAGGTGAAGTTCATATAACATAAAATTAACCATTTTAAAATCAATGATTCAGGGTTGGTTAGCCCACCCGCAATGGGTATATGACCATGACCTCTGTCTGGCTCCAAAACACTTTCATTTCACCCCAAAGGAGACCTGTACTTATTAAGCCCTCACTCCCTAAACCCCCAAGAACCACAAATCGGTGCCCTGTGGATTTTCCTATTCTGAGTATTTCATATAAATGGAATTACACACCATCTGGCCCCTCTCGTCCTGGCTTCTTCCCCTTTCTATAATGATTCTGAGGTCCGTCCGTGTTACAGCACGTGCCAGGATTGCGTTCCCTTTTTTGGCTGAATAATTTTCTATTGTACGGATATAACCACATTTTGCTTATCCCTTCACCTGCTGATGGACATTTGGGTCGTTCCCATCTTTTGGGTCTTGTGGTAGTTGTTGCTGTGAACATTCACATTAAATGCCTGTCTCCAATTATTTAGGGTATATACCAAGGAGTGGAATTGGTGATCCTATGATAAGCCTGGGCTTAGCTTCGTGAAGAACCACCAAACTGTTTTCAGCAGCCTGACTCTATTTTGTTCGTCTTTGGAGTTTGAGCACGGACTGTAATGTAGCCCAGCGGCCATTTACTCGTCTGACAAATGTGCTGACCACCGCTCAGTGGCCAGGTACTCTGGAGACGACAGAGGGATCAGAAATGGGGAGAGCCCTCCAGGAACTAATAGGCTAAGGAAGAAGTAAGAACCATCCAGTTATAATGATCTATAAGCTGATAAACCCTGTGGGAGATAGAGAGTGACATGAAGTTCTGGACTTGCAAGAATGATTTACCCCCGGGGGGTGGGGAGATTTACATGGGGGGTGGTTCAGAACAGGCTTCATGGAGAAGGTGGTGTTTGAACTCATGACGTGACGAGATAAGGATGGGGGAGAGGGAGGTTGGGGATTGGAGGGACAAGCATCAGGAATGCCTGTGGTATGGTAAAGTGAGAGATGTCTGTAAGGAACAGACAGTCGTACAGTTTGGCTTAAGTGGAGGGGTCTGTAAAGGAGCCTAGCACAAGATAACATAGGAAAGGTAGGTTAGGGCCACGGGCCTTTTATGCCCAGCTAAAGGCCCAGTAACAGGACTATTGCTACATGTATAATTACTTGCATATATACACTTGTACTGTATCTATCTACCCCTTTACCTAATACACAGATGAACATGAACCCAAATGCATGTTGAGGGCCATACCTTAAATTCCTACACTCTCTGTGAGGCATCCAATGAAACACAGAATACCAGATGCCTTTGACCAACGGGACTACACTTCACCCATCAATATCCAGATCATGGTTGTAGAATCCTATCTGCACCAGAAGCTGTATTAACACTAAGTGGAATGAAAAAATGTTCATCACTAGCCATCAGGGAGATTCAAATCAAGGTGGTATCATTGAGATACCACCTTATGCCAGTTAGAATGGCCAAAATTCACAAGACAGGAAACAATGTGTTTTGGAGAGGATGTGGAGAAAGGGGAACCCTCTTACACTGTTGGTGGGAATGCAAGTTGGTGCAGCCACTTTGGAAAACAGTGTGGAGATTCCTTAAGAAATTAAAAATAGAGCTTCCCTATGACCCTGCAATTGCACTACTGGGTATTTACCCCAAAGATACAGATGTAGTGAAAAGAAGGGCCATCTGTACCCCAATGTTTATAGCAGCAATGGCCACGGTCGCCAAACTGTGCAAAGAGCCAAGATGCCCTTCAACGGATGAATGGATAAGGAAGATGTGGTCCATATACACTATGGAGTATTATGCCTCCATCAGAAAGGATGAATACCCAACTTCTGTATCAGCATGGACGGGATTGGAAGAGATTATGCTGAGTGAAATAAGTCAAGCAGAGAGAGTCAATTATCGTATGGTTTCACTTACTTGTGGAGCATAAGAAATAACACGGAGGACATGGGGAGATGGAGAGGAGAAGGGAGTTGGGGGAAATTGGAGGGGGAGACGAACCATGAGAGACTATGGACTCTGAAAAACAACCTGAGGGTTTTGAAGGGGCGGGGGATGGGAGTTTGGGTGAGCCTGGTGGTGGGTATTATGGAGGGCACGTATTGCATGGAGCACTGGGTGTGGTACATTAACAATAATTTCTGGTACACTGAAAAGAAATTTAAAAAATTAAAAAAAAAAAAAAACCACAGTGGAAACAGCATTCAAAGGGATCTCCAAGTCTTATCTCCTTCCCAAGAGACATCTTTTCTACCTGACTTCTATACCGTTTGCGGACGGGGAGATGTTGCTCCCATGGAGGATACGCTCACCGGAAAAGTAAAAGTCCCTGTCTCTTCCTCTGACAGCATGCAAACCGGCACACACGTAATTGTGAATGTGTGTGTGCAAAATATATAGATCAGTGGTCTCAAATTTGAGCACGCATCAGAATCATCTGGAGAGGTTGTTAAAACACAGATGGTCGGTTCTTACCCTCAGAGTTCTGCTTTAGTAGGTTGTGGGAGGGGGTGGGCTAAGGATATGTGGTTAGAAGAACAATATCAAATCACAAAGCCAGCTGCACACATTAGCACACATCCACGGGGTTGAGCCTGAGAACTGGAAAATGACCTCTTCTCAGAGAAATTGGGCTATGGGTAAAAAAGGCAACAAAACAGAAAATAAGACCTCCTTCCCTCAACTCCGGAGGGCTTATTTTAGTTTCTGGTGATGAAAGTCAATCACTCTGTTCTTGTTGCCATAACGTGTGACATACACAGTGAATACTGTGAGCACTTGTTAGTGGGCATTCGCTTGGGGAACTCTTTGAAGCTCGTAAAATGCGGAGGAAATGGACAGATTTGCTTCAAAAGCACATTACAGTTTGCTAGAGAGGCAGTTGAAACCGGTCATCCCATCACCTAAATTGTAGCAGACAAAGGAAACATATACACATGCATGCATGCATGTGTGTCCACCTCTATGTGTGTGTGTGTGTATGTGTAGATCGATCGATGGCGGGGGTGGGGGTCCTCCTGTTGGTCGTAAAGGATTTCCTTTGAGAGATAATAAACCAAATGAGCCAAGCCTACACGGGAGGAGTCTGACTTATCTGGGACTTTATTAAGACAGAGCCCCACATGTTTCGTTTGTTTACTGTCCTATAGACCTTGATTTGAGCTTTGCTCATATCATCATGTATGACAAAGACACAGCCTGCAAACCCAGAAAAGTGCTTTAGCAATTGCTCTCCTTGAACCAAGAACTACTTAGAGATAAGATTAAATTTATATGGTCTGATTAGCTAAACATTATCTGGTACAAACTGTCCACCACCCTGAAAAGAGCTGATAAATACATCAATAACTCATCAAGATTTCTACAGAGGGGGCCTCTTATCAGAAGGCCATCCAGCTATGAGAGAATGTCCTGAATAGCGAGGAAATGGCAGGCGATAGAATGGGGAAAAGACTGGACACTTTGGAGTTTTGTCTTGTACAACCCAACAGTTGAAACCACCTGGGGCCATCATCGGAAAAACCATCCTTCTCTTAATTTTTAGCTACGGGCTGCCTAACCCATGGCTCTCTGATTTTAGGGACCTACGTGAAGACTCCTGCAATGGTGGTAAACTGCTGGCACAAGGTTAGAACTTTGCTTCTGCTTGGAAGTGCTTCACTGTGGACTTATCTGAAGAAATCCGCGCATTGCACACAGGAGCTCAAGAAATGCGCTCAGTTGAGTTACAGGCTTAACTAGCGGCTCTGTGTCAGAGACTTTGCAGCTCTCGAAGCTTTAAATGATGGAAACTACAGGCAGAGGAAATACTTATTCATCCAAGTGTCTTTGGCTGATTTTGGATTTGCTCAGCCGACTGGTCCCGCTGGGGGACAAGCAGGCTCTTGATCCCTGCGGGGCATCGTTCCTTCCTTCCTAGTCCCAGGTTAAGCCCCAAGACGCATGAGCAGGTGGTGATGAGAGAAACATTTCCAGGGCCTACGCGGCATGTTACACGGTTGGCTCACAGCAAAGCAAAACCCTTAGCGCTCAGCCGGTGCTATAACTTGGGCATTTTTCCTACCAGCTTTTGAATCACTGGTTTTAGTCAAATGGGTACAATGAATGACGTCAAGGACTTAGAAAGGAATCGATGTCTTCAATGAATGTAAATGAACTGTTCTGACTTTGTGCTGTTGGTGACTGTGGCGTCTCTATTTGCAGATCTCTGTTTTCAGATCCTATGAAGTTTTCCCTCGTGTGGAATTAGCCCCTTGACTTCAAGATAGCCAACTTCAGTAGAAATCCAAGAGCCACTGTCCTCCAGGCTCCTGACTGCAACTCTTTTGTTTGCAAAAGGCTACTCTTTTTCTCCCTGGGAAAGCCTCAGGTCAGCTGCCAGGCCCAACATATTTTTCTTAGTCATCCCAACTACACTAGGGGCAGGCCATGGGGTAATGTCAAATGAGGCAAGGATGTACAAAATTAGAAAGCCCACAGGAGCTAGACCTCCACAAAATGCACATATGCACCGACTGGGAGAAAAAATGGGTGGCTTTTATTGATTCCTCTAGCTGCCAAATACCAACTGGTCATAAAAAATTACATCAAGTTTATATATCTCATCCCAAAGCCTCATTGATTGGTGGAAGGGGTTCATTCCCTGTGGGTCCTACAGGGAATGAGCAAGGCCCCCAGGTTGCTGAGACTGTGGACTGTTGATGAAGGCGGTCCCCAGTGTTGAGACATCACTTTTGGTTAGCTCGGGGTATCTGTGGGTGGTTGGAGAGAAACACTAGGGAAGGAGGTGACAAGGGGGGCTTTTGAAAAGAACTCTGAAACACAATGGTTATTTTATATAGAATCTTAGTGAAAAACTGCTTTAATGGAGGCACTTAGATCTGGTCGGTTGGAAAGATCTTTTTCAACTCAGAACTGTAGATTTGCTGAAATAAAAATACTCATTTAGATTAATTCCGTGAACATCTGCTGGGCTTCTGTATGTGCTGAGTCATTGGAGGTATAAAGATGAGATGGCCTGGTCTCGTACATACACACCAGAGGCTCCCATCTCAATTAGAAATTGCAAACATGATCTCCAGGGCAGTGAATGATCTTACCAGAAATATGACAATTATTAAAACTAATAATGTGGCCCCATGAAAAGTCCTTTTAACTATCCCAGCAATCCCAAGGATGGCTAAAATATCTAATCAGAGATCATGTGCAGTGATGAAACATGTTTTCATTATTGTCCAGTTAGCTGTGGCCATTTTCTTAAATGACAGCTTTCAGGCAGGACTCAGAAGGGCAGGCCCTGCTCTCATTCAGGAAGGCTGCTCCCCAGCTGGAGCGAGCCAGCGTTTTGGTTCCATGCCCACTTGCTTAGATCAAGGAGACCGAAATCTATCCATTTGCTTATTCAGATGGTCCCTATCACCAGAGTATCTTCAATCTCAAGGTCTTAAGATTTCTTGTGCTTATATCTTCAAGTGCCAATGAACACAATAATCTCTGGGGTCAGAGAATAAAGAAGAGGTTCACATTTTTATTTGGGTTTTGATGTTGAGATACGTTCTAAGGGATGGGTTGGTTATCATCGACATGACAGGAACATAATCTAGGAAGATTGCAAAATGCTTTATAGCTCATCCTCTCAGAATGATAAGATTAAAAAGGAATGGATATCATTTCTCCATAAAGACTATAGTGATTGCAACGTTCAAATTCTGCCTTCCTATTCCTGCCTACGTCCGTACGTACATATACAGGTACATCTTTGGGGTTTTGCTGTAGGACGGTCTATGTTGGAATCTAATAATTTGTCTCTGCTGCTAAAGTTCTGCTAGCAAACTAGCCAATAGGGAAGACTCGTCACCAGGTATGAAGGAGGGAAAATTCTAAAGGCTAAATGGATGTGTGCACAAGCGCCTTTTCACCTATTCCAACCCCTGCAACTTAGAACAAGAGCTGGCTATACACTGAAGATTTGGTACAAGCATTTTTAACTAGCTTGTTAGTCCTATGACTTAATTTGTGCGTGGAGAGCTCAGACACCCAGGAAGGGGCAGGCTGACAGCTCACTGTTCTAGTGCTCAGCAAAAGGGAACAAAGATCTATGTTCCCAAAATAATCCTGCTAGGCACAGTGACATCCCCAAATCTGATTTCCTATCTTGGAAGGCAGCTAGGAGGCATTCAACAATCATCAAATAAATGAACAAACACGTGAACAAGTCAGTGAACAGATGAGTCATCCTCTAGGACCAAGCAAGCACAGGAACCTATTGCACTGTTGCGGGAACGTTCCTGGGCTGATGTTTTAAGTCCTGCAGGCCAACACAGAGCCTCCCCTGATTTCCCCATGACCACCATGGTCATGTGCACACAGCCATCACTCTCAGGCTGCCTCACCTGGAGGGAAAGAGTTAGCCCTAAAACAACTCCTTTTGGGGAGGGTGTCTGCCTGGAACATTCCATGAGTCTCATTTTCCGGGCCCAGCAGTAGTCACTTTGGAAATACTGAGAAGCAACGGGAACAGCATGTTTATAAGACGGCATGCTTTCCTGTTCTGTGCAATGTTTGAGTGCATCCTGCATGAGGCTCTGACACACAGGATGGATTGGTTATTTTTGCTTCTCACTTAATGATAGTTTTGCTCTTTGGAGAACAGATTCAGTTCATTGAGGCTTAAAGGCCGGGACAATGACAGCAGCTCGCTTAGCTCACACTGGGCTCTCTCCAGAGTAAGACCTGGCCCCCAGTTAATGCTTAATAAAGGCTTTCTGATAATGGTGTTCTCCTCTTTTAGTTAAATAGGAATCAAACCCAAGCATGAACTTACAAATGTATAGCCAGAGCTCTCTCTACTGCCCTTGGGGAAAACCTCTCAGGCAGGCCTCAGGCCGTGTAGAAGGCCCATTAAGGTTGTCCTTACGTCAATGATTTCAGGCCTCCCCGGAGGTTAAAAACCACTTGACTGGAGCCACGTACCTGAGGTGGGAATTGTGTTGGAGGGGTCCTTGTCTGGGCAGGTGATTTCCATCCCGCCTCTCACCTGCAATGAGAGCACAGAGAAGGAGAGATGGATCTTGCGACGTAGAAAACCAGATGAGAAGCCAGGCCCTTATTTGGAAAACACTAGTCAATGGAGAAACCTAGGTATGACTTAAGATCCTCCCTCTCCTTCAACACGCCTCTCCAAGTACCCCTGACACCCTTTCCTAAATGCTCCCCATCCTGTCCCCTCTCCTCTAGTCCCTCCACCCAGACCTGTGCCTAGGCCTGTGTGACTTCTTCCTGGAATACTGCAGGACCCATAGCCTTCGGTCCCATGGGCTTCCTCCCTAGCCTCTGAGCCCAGACAGATGGCCTGCTCTCTCTCCCAACATAACAGAACTCTGTCACCACCCCCTCCCCGGCCCACATTCTCAGTGAGAGCAGGGATTTTTGTCTGTTTCATGTACTATACCCTTACAGCCCCGAACAGGGTATAGTAGATGCTCAATGAATATGTGTTGGTTGAAAAACTACATTTCTGTTGCACTGACATAAGCATGAAGTCCGTCCTCCTTAGCACATCCCAAGAGGATGTGACATTCTAAACCATCAGCTCTTGGCTCAGTTCTCATGGTCTCCATGCCTCTGCCCAAGTCTACCTCCATCCCCCCCTTACCTTTCCCTCCCTCTGGGCTCCCACACTCTCACCCACCTGGTCACCACCCTTGGTCATCCCTCAAGGCTGGGATCATTTGTACTCTTTGGGAAGCCTTGTCAACCCTCTCTGGTTGGTTGCTCCTCTGTGTTCCAGAATACCCATGGAAACTTTAATTATAGGACTCACTCCACCATGCTACAATTGTTGGTTGGTTCCACCGGGCTGAGTTCCTTGAGACGCGTGATGTATTTTATTTGTGGTTTTCTCTCTTACGCCTGCTATTCCCCCATCCACTTGCCCATTTTGTCATTTGACAACTAGTGACTGGGCACTGGCTCTGAGGCCCCACATTCTAGGGGTACACAGAAGGTATTCAATAAATGTATCCCCAGAGAATGTATTGTTCCCCCTTATCAGGTGATGATAATAGCAACACTCATATAGAACTCAGGGCATACCAGATACTAGCAAACGGGCTTTATACTTACTAACGTATTATAATTGATTAACAACTCTATGAGATCGGGCTGTGACTATCATTTCACAGATTTAAAAGCACCAAGGCATAGAGATGGTAAGTGCCCTGCCCAATGACACAGGGCCAGTAAGTGGAAGAGTCTGGATGTAAACCCACAGCCGGTCCTCTCACCTCACGGTACCACACTGCCTCCCGGATGTTTCCTCATGGCTGAGGTATTTGTTAGAAAGTGTGGGACATGTTGATAAATCAAGGGTCTTTCGCACTCCCTCTCTCAGGCTCTGTGGTGGGTCAGCTCTGCCTGTGCCGCCTGGAGTAAGTCTCACCCTCTTTTACACAACAGGGAGACGGGGACGGCACAAGTACTGAACTGGTCTCAGCTCGTATTGGCCCCCAGTCCTCTGAGAATGAGCACATTGGCCTTCAAGTGTTTCCTGGGTCCTCAGAGGCGCTCGGGCTGCCCTATTGAATCTCGACAGGAAATATCAGAGAGACTCCTGAGGTAGGCACCCCGTGAGAGGAGTAAGTGTGAGGTGGCCCCCACAGGTGTGAGCCAACTTCGCAGGCCTTTGAGTCTCCGCGCCATCTGGTTTCAGACTTTACCACACTTTTCCACATTTTTCTTAATTTTCTCCTCAGATTCAGGGCTCAGATGAGTCTCTGTTGCCAGAGATTTGGGGGGTAGGGGAGGGCCTGAGGATAATTGTTTCAGATCAGAATAGACAGGCAGGAAGCAGGCGGTGCTGAGCGCCCCAAGGCCTCCCTGAAGCCTCAGGGAGAGCTTCCTGCAGACTCCGCAGACCAGCTTCAACCACCAAGGTGGGAGGAGGGTGGCCACACACTTGACCCTTCACCCTTTCCAGCCTGTTCACGGGGTTCCAGAACCTAGAGGACCATGGGGAAGGGTCCAAAGACCCAGCAAGGGGTCCCACCCCTGGTTCATGGGCATGTTTGTCGGTCACAGAAAACGTCAGCCTACCTCATGCTTCTCTTGAGATTTTGGCAGCCTGGGCAGGTAGTTGCTGTTCTTGTAGGTAAACAGATAGGGATTCTCCTGCAGAGGAAGGGGATACATTGTAACCATGACCTGGAAATCAGTATGGTTCCTTCATCACCCTGTGTCATCTAGCCATGCCTTTGGCCAATTTGGAAATTTCATACCCCCCTTGAAATGATGCCAAAACCATTCTCTGGCTTTTCTTCTCTGCTCATTAGTTCTCTGAAGGAGCTCATTAATGCTTTGAAATTTCCCATTTCCAACTGTTGGCATCTCTTGCTACCCAAGCTTCACGCTACCAAAGTACATGTATTTCCACAAAAAGAGAATTTAATTGTAAGCTTCCTGGCAGCCAATGAAAGAGGGAAACGGGTGAATTATAGAGCTCTTATAGCCTAGTAATAAAAACTAATTCAGCAAGCAAGCCAAACATTTAACTAGCATCAAATGATAAAAAGGAATTCTCCTGATTTGTGTTCAGTTTTTTCTTTTCTCATTCATTTATTCAGTAGCATTAATTCTATACCTGCTATATTTTAGGCATGTTATTTAAGACACCCATCCTCACATTTGGGACCGGATAAGCTGTGGTTTTGGTCCTATGCCCTCCACAGGTGTGGGCCTCAGTTCTGGCATCATGACTCCCTGACCCACAGGTGTAAACTTTAGGTGTGTTTGGTATGCAAAGCTGTGCCCAGTCTAGAAGAGCCAAGCTAAAACTCTAATGGGGCTCATGTCTCAGTCAGGGAAGACCCCTTGTCACAGAAAAGCCCACTTCTTCATGACCCCATCTCTCTCCCCAACTCAGCCAGAGATTCCACCCCCCCACCCCAGTTCTGACCTACCTGAGAGGGATAGGTCACAGGCCTTCTCTCTCTTGCACCAAATGGCTCATCTTTCTGCCCCACCGGCTTCATCTGGAAAAGGAGGTGATCTTTAGAACAGAGAAGTCTTGCATAGGGGGCCGCCTCCTGGGGTAGCACTGACAGGCTCACTTGCCCAGCACTTCTCTGAGTGTGGCCTGGGCCCGCAGGCAGCGCTGGCATCACCTAGGGACACGTTAGAAATGCAAATCTCCAGCCCCATCCCAGACCTACAGAAGTCAGAAACTTTGGGGTATAGTTCAGCTCTGTGCATTTTAACAAGCCCTCCAGGAGATCCCAGTGCACGCTCCAGCTCAAGTGCCCAGAGGAGATGAGTTAGTGATTCCTAGCCCACCCTTCCTGATGTTCCAGAAGGAGACACAGAATGCCAGAGACAGTGAGCTGGGACGGGGACACCATCACTGATGAAACTTCCCTCAGGGAGGAGAGCAGGCATGGGAAGGAAGGCCAAACACTTGGCTGATGTGTAAGGCATGTAACCTCTCCCCAGGGCTCCCCTTCCCTTTGTGTTCATGAACCCCCACGTCCAGTAGGGAAGGAAAGCCTCTGCTACCTGAAGACAGCTTTCGTGGCTGTGAGTGAGGCCAGCTATGGGCTCTGCCTCAAGTCCCATGTCTTTAACCGGGACCCAGAGACACAGACATGAGGCACAGCACAGCCCCCCACTCCCAAACAACTTGAACGTCTAGAGGTTCTGGAATGAGTGATGGTGGGCTCAGGGCTGATCTAGGCAACTATTTGATTACCGAAGC